>JAVQJD010018506.1:0-13838 GCA_036023655.1 Nannoperca australis
ATTTCTTTAAAGTTAAGACTAGTTTAAAGTCATCTTCATTGAAAAGTACAGTGCTTTTCCTTCAAAAATAAGGACATTTCAATGTGACCCCAAACTTTTGAACGGTAGTGTATGTAAGTTAAAGTAAAGAGCTGAGAAAAAAATTATTTTCCAATTTCCATGATCTTGAGAGATCCAATTGAACTACAGTAAGGCACGGAGACAAACCCCTGGACACTGTCAATAACTGAATTAATAAATAAGTGCAATAAGTACATCTGTGTTGTAGGAGACAATGTTCCATCAAACTTGCAGTAAAAGCTTTCAGTGCCTAATATTGTACCATAATCTCACAATCTAGGTTGTACTTACTAATTATTATTAGTATTTATATCATTTTTGTTTTTGTACTCCAATATAATGTTGTCAAATTATGTCTTTTGAATTTGGTTCATGATCAGTAAAGACTGATGGAAATGTAATCATTGCTTCCAAAGTGAATGACCCATGGGTTAGCAGAAATCAGTCGGGACCTTCAGTCATGAAGGGAGCCACAACACATGAATAATTGATTTGCATGCATTGTTTGTGGTATGAAGAAAGCTTGCTAGTCTAAAATAAATAGTTGTTCAACTTGAAATTATAATAATGGAATAGTAATATAATAATGTTTTTACACATACAGAGAGCGCCCTACAATCTGTTGTAATAACAGTTCTACATTTTAGAATTTTTATTACATTACTATAAGTATTTTAATGGTATACAGGTAGTCCTTTGTCAGCTATAGAGCTGTAATCAAGATTTCCTCTTCAGACTCAGTCCCCATAATTGAAACCAAAATTTCATTTTTACCACCTACCGACATTTGAAATGCTCCCTGTCACGTCACCTTTTGACTGAATTAAAATGGAATTAGCTGTAATTGTGCTGGCTTTGGGGATTATTTTACTTAACGTAAGGTCTTTTGAACACCTGAAAGACAGGACAGAGATAAGCGATTTCCATTAAAATTCTAATGAAAAGACTGCGGTGGAGCATTACCAGAAATAAGAGCTTTTAGTCATGCACATGCTAATAATTGGACAAGGAATTTGCACTGACTTCCTCAATGATATTTGATTTGGAGAAGAGTGATAAATTAAGATTCAATACATGTAGAAGCCATAGCATTGAATCATGGGATTGATTACTGTAAAATGTCCGTTCATTTTTATGAGTGTGTCCATATGTGCCCATGTCATTGCATTAATGTGTATACTGTGAGTGCTTTGTCAAGCCTTGCCATGCAATTTGTTTGGTACATAACAGATACTATGGTAAAGGTAAAGAAAAATGTTTGTTAATGTCTCATCAAGATAAATTCAATTCAATTCAGTTTTCTTTATAAAGCGCCATTTTATAACAAAGTTATCTAAGGGCACTTTTTTGTATGGAGCGGGTCTAGATTGACTCTTTATATTTACAGACCCAACAGTACCACCATGTGCAAGCACTAGGCGACGGTAGCAAAGAAAAAGAAAATACTTTTTAACAGGTAGAAAGCTAGAGCAGAACCAGGCTTTGGGTGGGTAGTCATCCGCCTTGACCGATGGAGTTGAAAGGGAGGGAGGGGGAGAGCGGGAGAGAAGAAGAAGAAAAAGAATGTCTTTATTGTCATTGTACAGGTACAACGAAATTAAGAAAATGTCAATCTTTAAGGTGCTAGAACAATAATAAATAAAAAATAAATAAAGAGAGATTGCAGGAGTACAGATTCATTAATGAGCAATTGTTTCTTCCTTTTCAGATGACAGGAAGTAATGTGATTTGTATAATGGATTGATTTATGCCCAATTGCCATTAGTTGAAATAGAACCACAGAAAAGGAAAGGTAACTTAATTTCATTAATTGTTCTGCTTATACTTATTTTCTTCTTAGCAGACCTGTGCCCTACAACTTCCTAACCCACGTCACATCACTTTGCTGATGTTTTCTGATTTTGAGTTTATCCTACAAGATAAAGTCCCACTAGATCAGCTTTTCTTGCATAGAAAGGCCAAACAACTCATTTGAATATTAATAATGTTCATAACCTGTAATTACAACCTTACAAATAAATCTGAGCACATAAGATTCATCTAATATTTGTCTTTACACAATTAGGATATGAAACTCACAGTTTGTGTGTAATACTCATATTGCACACATTTCTATGCATCACTCACTCTCTCTCTCACACAGACCCACATGCATGCATGCATGCACACCTGTGGAAAAATATAAAAAGAGATCTACAAAGAAATATATTTACTCAGAGTTTATGGTTAAATGCATGAAATATCACTAACTTGAATTAAAAACACACAATGAGATATAATTTTGTATTCATACATTTCACTGATTATGTACATCAAGCTATTGATTTGCCTATTAGCAGCAGGACATTTGTGTGGTGCATTTCTTTATTAATGTTCCACTCTTGTGACCCAAAGTTAAAACAATGATGACTAACACATATATTGTTGGAGTGCCAATACAATTTAATTATTTAATTAAAGTTTGTACCTGTACTGTGCATGGCTTACATTGGATTTTCTATGGATTTATACTTTAAAATGTTATGACGACTACTACTACTGTGGTGCCTTTCACAGTGACACTGACAAATGTATTTTAGTCTGAAGAGCTTGAAGAGTTATGAGATAGCTTACTTTACAAACAACCCCTACATTTAAGGACAACAGGGGGGATTACAGGAAAACAATTTTACAGACAGACGGTATAATGACAGTAATTTTATTGGTGACCTGTTCAAAGTCTCCCAAAACTCAGAGGTGGGTCACAAACCACCCTTTAAGCCAATGCTTTAGATCATAAATTTCAAGCGTTCAGTCTTTCATACACACACAGGAACACACACAAGTAGAACATGCAGGGACTTGATTAGGAGCCTGATCATCCATGCAAGAATGCATGCACCAGAGACAGGTTATCTAAACATCTTCAGCCAATGGCATACTTTTTTTTTTCTTAGCCCTCAAAGGACATAATTAATAATAATAATTGGCCCTTCTTCTCATGTTTTCATTACCATTATTAAGGTATAACTCATTAATACTTACTTCTCTTTCTTTTAGCCTATCTTTACACTTAGTGTGAGAAAAAAAAACAATCTCTGAGACTAACCAATGAGCAATGAGTCATTTTCTGTGCAGCATCAGCATCATCATCCTAATGGTATGCGGAGAACAGAAAGGGCTTTTCCTGACCTTGTGCTTCGTTTGTAATCTCCTTTGTGGAAATTACACTCTCACTTTATGAATATATTGTAATTAGGCATATGTATTCTAACGGGCAGTAAGATATAGTTTCTGCCTAATCTCTCATTTATATGCAAAGGAGCACCAGTTAAAGAGCTTAGACTTTCTTCCGTCTTACTGATTCCTCTTCCCCCTAATCAAGTTACTTTTTTATTTCTCTTTTCTCTGGCTGCTGTTTCATTTGCCTTTTTGTGGTCAAAGAACAGTAGTCTATTATCAACTCTTTTGAGGTTGTATGAGGAGAGTGTCGATGGCCTTAAGAGAAGGAAGTCTGGAGGCATAGAAGTACTTATGGCCTAATAAACTTTTTAATGTGTTTAAATAGATACATTATTTTATTGAGCATTGCTGCAATGTTGCCCACAGATGACAAAGATAATACATTTAAATGTAAATTCACCTTAAGCACTGCTTCTTGTAAATTAAGCTTTTATTTTATAAGATGCATATATACATATGTATTTTGATTTCCTTAGAATTTTTTTTTTTTACTTTGAATTTGATTCCTCGCCTTCCTCTGACCTGACGAAAAGACAAACAGACACACTGATTTACCTATTTATATTAAGTTTTCATGATCCTAGAGAGGCCAAGGGATTCATCCAATGCCCAGTCATAAAATACATATCCTTAAAAGTAGGAAAGAGAATTGCCCACATGTTCTCATAAATAACTTGGTTGAAAGCCTTCAGCCATTGGAAATTAAGCTCCAAACAAGTTAATTTACTCCCAGACGTTTTCAATTGATTTTGCACCTCAACTTCAAAGGGGTAGCAGTCAGCCTCTGTGGGGCATGGCAGTAGAGGCAGCGGCCTCGGCTGGCTGGTTCCGCAGACCTGATCAAATTCCCACCTATCGGCTACACCAACTATCCCTGCAACCACAATTAGTATTCATGGAAATGCTATTGATTTATTATACAATCGGGTGACTACTTGAGGCATAGAAAATGAAATAATTAAATTATGCCTTTTATATCCTTCTACCACAAGTACTGATGAAAAATGTGCAAACTGTCTAGCCTTAGGCGCTATTTACACTGGTAAAACATCAAGCAACGTATCAGCCCATTGCTAGACAGATCCTTGCAATTACCATTTTAAAATCCCATTTAAGTTGCTGTTTACACTACTCCTGAGAATTTTAACGAGTTGGGGGTCAGACACTTCTATTAGCCTCCCTACCAGAGGGTAATGCCCTGTCAGAACACAGTTTTTGTGTGCATTTCGGAAACTATATTAATTTGGAGATATATCAGTTACAGAAGAGTTACATTGTGTCACATCTGCAAGAACTCCCCTGTTGAATTTATTTGTGATGCTGGAAACAGCAACGTATTGATTATTCAAAGATGTGCAGAAGAGCAAACTTCAGAGGAGCAGGAGTATGTGAAGTTTTGAATAAAAGCCTTTATAAGTTACATGGCTCTTTCATGACAGATAAAAAATGACTGGTTTCAACCCTGACAGATCTTCATCAGGATTTAATATGAATACCTGGCCTAACTCTATTATACAATTATTCAACGGTGTGTCCTAATTGGGTAATTTGGACAATCTGCGTGCGATAATGAGTATTAATGGGAGATTACTTCCCCAAGATGTCCAAAACGTTTCTCTTTGGATGTGCAAAAATTCCACTCATAATAGACGGTTTGACCCACACCCAACCCTTAGTATTTGCATCTCAAATGCTCTTTTTTATGTGTTTATAAAAATAAACTTTCATCAATTCAAAAAGTGGGAAAAATATTTTGCCTTTTGCAAAACTGCCTTCAAGCCCTTTAGTATAAGCAGTTTATAGTCTATAGTAGTATGTAGTAGTTTATAGCTACATTGTATACTGTACATACTGTAAAACCTAATTTATATAACTGAAGAGGCTGTAGTTAATGTTGACTGGATGCATCTTCTTAAAGTTACATGCCTGGAAATGCATTTGATGGAAACGTAGAGTTGGGTGTCATCATCATAAAAACTGATTCATGGATCATGGCCACAAGTGTCACATATCTGAGATGTGAAATGTGTACATTTCACAAACAAACTATTCTACAGCATGCAGTAGGAGTGAAGATTTGGATTTGGAGTGTTTCACTTTAATTTCATTTCTAACAAATAAAATATATAAATTATAATAAATGATTAAATAAATGGTCCCACTAAAAAAGGTTTAAAATAATTTCAACATAGAAGCCAGTGCAACATTTCACTGTCATGTGCAAGAAATGTCCTGACACATTTCTACTACTAGTTACATGACAGATGACATTTCTGAGTAGCCTAGCTTCTCCTTATATGAGAGAAAAATATATTTATACAGAGTAGAAAAAAAGATTAAATAAGTGAAGTGTTCAAAGATATTGTTTAACTGAATTCTTGTTAACTTGTGAATATTATATAAACTGTCTCTCAGTGTCAAGGCAGCTTGTATAAAACCCTTAAAACTCATATGATCATTAACAACAGTCAATGGTAATAAAAAACACTATTGACTCACCCAGATGGCCTAGATTCAGCTTGAGTAGATACAGAAAGACTTTAGCAAAAATAGATAATGAGGTAAAGAGGTTAGAATTTTAAATGTATTGATTCAAAACTAATTTCTGGGGAAGATTCTCTTATAAAGACAGGTTTTTAGTTCAAGGTCAGAACTGAAGAGCTGTGTAGGCGAGATGCATGGGTGGTAAAAGATCCTCCAAATGATAAAACATGTTCTAATTATTGTAGTCTGTAATTCTCTCAAGGTCCTTAGTTTTTTTGTGTGTGCCCCACTCATTTGACATAGATTTAGAGAATGAAGTGCAAAACTCTTTGTGTGAGTTGATGAAACTCTGACTTGGGAATGTTGTCTGATGGCAAAATAGCACGCTGGTGGCAGGAGAGATTCTGTACTCTTAGTTGTTTTTCACAACACTATTTTCTTTTGTGGGTCCTTGTGAAAGAAAGAATGCCAATTAGGATCATGATGCAACTTTATCAGAATTGTGGGTGTGGTTACTTTCAGAAATCCAAAGTCTCTAACTAGATGATACTTAGAGCGTGCTCCATTCAAAATAAATACATTTGGGAAAAGCTGTTTTTCTTTACTATTGATATCTGGGAACAGTTCTCTAAATGAATGCAGTACTTAAACCTCAATTTGTCCTCACCTAGAACTTGCTGCAGGCTCATCTTACTGCTTGGTAAACCTTTCAGGAGGCAGAACCACATTTTTACATTTTCATATACTTAACTTATACTTAAGCTCTGGCTCTCATGTGACTATGGATTAATCAGAGAATCAACCCTGAAAAATTCACAAATAAAAACAAACAAACATATTACTCAGAGAGAAAAGGAGTCAAGGAGACAAGGGAGCATCTGGAGCTGGTCTCAGTAAGATCCTCTTTGATCAGAAATAGTCACTTCCCCTCCATTCAGCCTCTTCACACACCATGATAGGGGTTGTGGTCTAATAATTTGCTTTCGGGGAAAGCATCCCGTCCCCTGTGGTGGTGACTGAAATCTCTCTGTGCTGGAGGGAGTCCCAGGAAGGCGTTGGAAAAGTGCTGTCAAAAGGCAGTGTGGAAAATGGTTAAATTACTATTGGCCCATTTCAGGCAGGTCTTATGTGCACATTTGAGGTGTTCCCATTCACAGAATATGTACCCCTTGAAATACTGGAAACCTAAAGAGTGAATACTTTCCCCCTAATACAGATCTAAATAGGCAAACATAAACAGTTGAATGTGATGAACAGATCAATATGTCCTTATACCTAAATGACAAAATGTGTCTTCCAATCAACCCATATGATCAACAATCAACAATATGCAAACTTGCCTTCACCTGAATTATTAAATCGGTATCTTGCATGCACTTGTGCATTACAGTACCTGCAGGTCATTTTCATTAAAAACTGTACCATACTGTGTAAGAGGGGTGTAATGTAAAATACCCACCGGACTGACTGACCTCTGCTTGGATCGCACACAGCCAGACTGTTCAATAGCTAATGTATTTTGCTGTTTTGGTGTTTGGGAACATACAAGGCAAGTAAAGGGCATTTGCAATATGTAGGTGACTTTTGCCTGGCTGATTTGACAGTCTGTAATAGTCTTGCCATTTCTGTACCTTTTATGAATAATTAAGCTCCTGCTAAAGGTTAAAATGCACTTTTACAAGATAATAAATTCTCTCCAATGTGGACATGCTCTAGGTGTGTTCTTTGGTGGCCTTAACCATCAACATCACCACCACTTCCATGAATTCTTAACTGTAATTTAATTGACACCATTAACTTTTATTTCCATGTTTCTCTCTGCATATTTATTATTTTCTGTGTTTATTCACAAGTCTGTTTTCCAGCTTTATGTTATCACATATATTCATTAGTGAGTGTCTCTGATTACGTGTTGAATTTTGATTAGTCAAACTGTGGTTGCATTTTGCTCTGACCTTTACCAGAGCTCTATAGTCTTGAGCACTCTCTTTGACTGAGCTGCACTGCAAAATTTGCATTTACGTGCGCAGCCAATCAAGTGCCCTGATCAGTTTTTGCAAAATATAAGGGGTTGGAACTTGCAAGGTCAGCATTTTACTGCACCTTTGAGGTGGAAAATTCAAATCCACCAAATATCTATTATGTTCATGTAAAGTACCTATAGTGAGCATAAGCCATACCTGGAAATAAGTTGTAGTAAAACCTTCTTGTCTATTAAAACTACTGTTGTTAGAGAAAATGTTATTATTCCATCTACATTTGTTTTCGTATACCTGTTTTCCTCTTTTAGTGAAAAATACTGAATGTTGCATTTGAAATGGAAAAACATACAAAACATTTGATACATCTGTACTATAACTGAGCTGCATATTAATTGTGTGTTTTTATTTATTTATTTTTTGGATAATAATCAGTATAATAAAATTACCCTACTTTTGTCTTTGCTCGTTTTTCACCAATTCAGAACGTCCAAATCCTTGCAGTCCTGTGCAGGCACCCTAACTAGCAATTGCAAGTAGCTGTATGCAGGGATAAGAACAAGAACCCACAGCTGGCATGGCCAAATGCATTAAATGGAAAACAAGATCAAACAGATAGTGCTAATGGGAATCAAATGTATTTGGTGTTGTACAAGGCCTTTCAACTTAACATTAGAACGCCCACGACAGTAATTTTGACCGTTTTCAAATGTATATGTGCAATTACTTAAAACCACAATAAAAAAAGTCAATGCTGCTGGTACCTGACTTTTCCTAAACGTTCCTGTATTTTCATTAAAATATTTTTTATATAACTCACACAAAGGCATAGAAAATATGATGATAATTTTTACCATATTGACTGCACAGAATTTCGCACAATTTTAATGTTATTTTTTCACAGTTTGGATTTTGCATTTTTGTTGCTAACAATTATCATTGTCTTTGTCAAAGAAATGTTGCGAGCGGTTTCGAATCCTGTGCTATTCATTAGTTCTGCTGGTAAACAATAGATTACATAAAATGTTTAATAATCTAAAAATACATTGAATTGTTATTTTCTTGTTCTGATGAATGCTAGATCAATTTAAAGTATGAATGGAATCTCTGATGGTTATTACCCTACAGAACAATACTGATGTAAATATATGGAATAATTATGGTTTATATGAACAAATACATAATTAAACTTGTTAAATGTAAAAGTTAATACTATTATATTTTTTTAAGGTATCCTAACAAAATAAATGCATTAATAACTGCTTACAGGATTTAGTAGTTATGGAATACTAGCACTTCTAATTTTAACCATTTGAAGGTAGTTTAACATTTTTTAAACATTCATACAGTTTAATTAAAATTTTTACATTTTTTACTAAAAGGTGGCATTTTCCTTTAACTCAAGCAGTGAAATTGGATTGAAGGAACACAACATCTGTTTTAATGTGACAGAATCATCTCAAGCTGACAGAATGGTGTACTATCAATGTGCAGCAGGGAGGGCAGAAAATCCTACATTTTGATTAACATTGGCAAATGTGTTTTACATAAATTATATCGGTATTAGTTTGATCAAATTTCTGACACTATACAGGCAAAGCAGAAAAGACATACATTATTAAAAAAATGGCAGGAAATAGTAATGCTAAAATAATTTCCATTAGTTGATGACTGATTCAGGAAATCATAAAGTGTTTGACACAATCTCAGAAACTCTAACCAATAATGCTGAAGTGAAGGGCTGCTATTCAGAGTAGATAAATGCCTGTCAGTTCATTCCTCGATAATGTTTGTCTGCTCTGCTCTCTGGTGATTGAAGATGATGTAGGAAACAATTTCCTGGAAACTGTCAAATGAGATCATTTGACTTGTAGAAGACGATGGTCTGCTTGGCATTATTGAGCCTTTTACAGCGATGTTCGACAGGCAATAAGGGTGGTTGATCAAGTTTCCTCACTATTGTGACATCTTACTTGAAAATGATTGCATGGAAATTCAAACTGGGCCAAACCAAACCATTCTGAATTGTTGAGCAAACAATAACAGTTATAACAGTTTTGGTTTTGATTTGGCATCATTTTTAAATCTCATCATTCATTTTTTTATAATAGTGAAGTAAATATCTGTTGCTTTCCGTGCAAAATTGAAAAAACTAGGATCAACCTTTATGTGTGCATTATATAGTTTTTTTCTTTTAGGGAAGAGGTCAGGAATTTATAAACATATTACAAGGATTGTTATGTTGAACTTGAATTGCTTTCACAGTTTTTTCTCAGAATTTATGTTTTTATGTAATTTAACGTGCAATTAAATAACATACAACCTCTGAATCCTTGTAACAAGCTGCACTACAGAGAGATATGTACACACATTCAGACAACAGTCACAAAGTGACTGAATGACTAGTGTGAGGAAGTAAAGTGAGTTTCAATACAGACAGCTGTGCTTACAGAATGTTCAGAAAATGTATGGCACTTCTCTTAACAGTGTTGGTATTAAATGAAATCCTCTGAGTTCATTCAAATTTAAAAGCAGATGGTCTGACGCTAATCTGGATTTCATGTTAATGCCTCAAGTCACTAAGCAATGTATACAACAGAGAGTTTTCATGACAAGTTAAAGAAAATCTGCGGGTGTCAGTGAATACTGATGCACTTCTCCCATCTCGCTTATTCTCTGCGGTGTCTCTCTGACTCCATCATTCTCTTTTTTTCTCTCTAAATCAACTTCCACTGTCCTGAAATATGAGTTACCCTGAGGAGAAGGATAATTATTAACAATTAATATTCATAATGATGTCTCCGTCCCTGGACAGCCTTCACAGAGTCTCAGTCAAATGGATTTAGAATTCAATTTTTATTTTACATAATCCAATCAAAAATGTGGATGCATCCTCAAACACATCAGTCCCCTGGTGCTTGCAAAGCCAAATCTGGTATTCTTACAGTTCAACATCCATTGGGTTTATTATCTTATATCCTGCACTATATATTAAAAGAGAAGCAAGGAGGAGAGCGTTCAGTCTGCGGGTGGTTAAAGTGTATCATCATTATTTTCATTTACCTTTTAGGAAGGGTGCTCACCTTTGGAGGATTTATTGTTTTCAGTTTAGTTCAGAAGGTGGATGGTCAAGGTGTTGTAAGGTAAAGCATTGCTGTCATTAAGTAAGCTTCACTGTCAGGAAGTCATGGCCATATTTACCTTTCAGTACATAAAAGGTTTCAGGCAGCTTGCACTGCCTGTTTCATCCATTGTGTTCTAGAATTTGCATAAACAAGCGCTTGTTTATAGGTAGGCACTTGTTAGGTGTTAAAGTGAAAATGAAATATTATGATTCTACAATTGAGTTTCTGATTAATGAGGTACCACCAGCACACATGGGCAGTTTAGGGGGTTGCAATGCAAGTCAAACTGTGAAAAGTAAAATAGGAGTCATGAAACTAAATCCCTGGTAGGGTTGAACAAAAGTGGCCAAGCCATACTTAAATGCAAACTACAGTGGCACCAAGTTTCAAACCAGAAAAGGTACTACAACGAATGTAGTTATACATTAATACAGGTAGTCCAGGATAATAACGCACAGGTTTAACATTTTAATCAAAATGTCACCTCTTTGTTTGATGTTTTAAATGAACAGATGTTTATTTTTTGGCTACATCACCCTTTGTTCATTAGAAGCTGTATTGTTTTGTTTTGAAGTAATTCACTGAGGCTTCCTAGCATACTTTCACTGTTGTGCACCCCCTTTGTCTGCTGGCACTGAGACACTGAGAGTATTCAGATGTACTTTCTCTTCAGACCGTTTCAACCAGCTTTTAACACAATAGTACTAATTTCCACGTGCTCTTTAACAAGCAAGATACATTTCCACATAAATCTGAAGAGCACTTCACTAATCATACACCACAGCACCACACAGTGCGGGCAAAGTGATCTCCCAGGCCGGTGTGTCTGTTTGATAAATAACATGCATGTCTCACATTGAAATGAGGCACGGGAGGCTTAGTAAACCTGACCCTTGGCGTCAGCCTTTTATGTATTACTTCTCCTAAATTGTCACTTCGGTGTCAAGATCTTTAATTCACTGTCAGTCTGAAACCTATTACTGGGAACCAACAACGTCAGATGCATATCATTAAAATCCCAACCTTTCCTGTTTGAGTGCAACTGGAGACCTTTGTTACGTCTCTGTCCTAACATTTCCTGTCACTCTGTCAAAACCATCCAATTAAGGCAAAAGGCCACACAAATAATAAAACTCATCACTGATAACAGAATTCATTGTAAAAATGAGATTTGGAGTAAAATATTATTTTAGCTTAAGGGAAGGCAATTTTACAAACAGGTAAAACAGCATAATACTGTTTAGACCACATCATCAATTGGTAGTAGCTTATTTTTAATGTAGAGCAATTCTGTTCTACTTTAGCAGCAGAGGAATTGCCATTGCCCTACAACTAAAATAATAAATAATAATAATCTATTTGTAGGACTTGCAGCATTTCTGAGGTTCATTGAGATATTCATCTCCTTGAAATCTTTGTTCTCTTAACCTTATGACTTGTTTCATTTTCAGTGTGTACTTAATCTTGCTCTACTTTGACAAACAAAATGTTTATTTTATCAAAGCGTTATTTTCAGTTGTTAAATTCTCTCTTTCTGTCTCCCTCTTTCCTCTCCCTCGCTCCTCTTTTTGGGGTTGATTAGACAGGAGAGGGCAAAGTTTGAATATTCAGCATGCCTCTGCTGTGTTTTGCATCAAACTTTTATCAAGACATAATTGTGATAAATGATGCATGTAATCAAGCATTAAATAATGCTAGAATATGCAACCTCCAAAGTTAAACTATGACCAGCATGTCTATGTCCTTCGTCCCCAGTGGATAGGTACCATCTGGCTGCAGCTATTACCACTGACCTGAGTGCCAGACTCCTTAGTGTGCAAGGAAGCTCAACATCGACCGGTCAAGCCCCTGCACACCTGACCACATGGATGCAACCTTGCCAGAAGTGTTAGGGGACAAATTACAGATTCAGGATGGCCATATCCTAAAGGTTACACTCACGTGTATGTAAGGCCTCATTCATATTGTGTCCCATGTTAAAACACTGTCACTCGGTTGTTGTGTTATTGATTTTTTAGCATTTATACATGGTGACCTACTGGATTGAAACTTTGTTTTTGATATTATCATATGTTTTGATTGAGTCACCGACACTTAATAAGATATGGTGTTTTAAACATATTTGAACACTTTGATTACTAATAAACATAAATTATATGGGTAAAGTCAACCGGAATTTTTATTATTGTTTTCTCTGCATTTTGCTTTTATTGTATAGTTTTACAGTGGAGATGCAGACGGGAGACATGGAGAGAAAGAGTTACAACATGTATCAAGGGTCTCCAAACGGGAGTTGTTGAAGTTACATGGTATTAGACTTAGACCACTACACACCAGGACTCCCAGATCAACCTGTATTTTATGTGTTTAGCTTTTATAGTTTCTGCCATTAAAACATTGTGCACAGAGCAAACGGTTGACATCAACATGCTTAGAAAATCTGACATGGCAAGAAACAAACGCCCTGGTTAGCCAAACATATTTGGAAGCAAATGCTATGCTGTTTTTCCATGTTATGGCGTTTTTATAGCGTGTTTTTAAATTTTAGCTACTGTACATTTTAGCAGCAACATTTTCTTATAAGAAAGGTCACATAATTTGGCTCCAGAATATATTTTAAACTTTGTCAGTTGTAGGCAAAATGTTATTAGATATTATGAATAGATTCACACCCTGTGCTTTATACAATGTGTTTAAAAAGACTCAAAGTGTAGAGAGGAGATTTTGTGATTTTTTATGCCATTTGTGGTCAGAATCTCTAAACATGTCAGACATACAGTGGCCCTGAAGTGCAAAACACAAACGCAAATCAGACAACACAACACATTAACAGAAAACACAACACATTAACTCCTAACGGAAAGGGAGGGTTCTTATGGTCGTAAAGGATCGTTGCTGATTGGACACGCTGTGTGTAAAGAGACAGACAGCGCGTCCATTCAGAAGGTGGCGGTAATGCACTGTAAGC
>JAVQJD010018514.1:0-10452 GCA_036023655.1 Nannoperca australis
CCGGAGTCGGACGGAGTGTCGGGAATGCAGTCTAATATGCTTCTGTGAAACGAGGTTACACAAGGACATCCCAGATAACAACGTGTCCATCGAGGGCTTGCTGACTGTTCGTGCCGTCAGCTGCAGCTGCAGGACCTGCTTAAAGCCTGGGCCTCTCAGCTTTGTGGATTACTGCAGCATGTCTTCAGCATGAGCCTGAGTCTGCAGAGGGTCCCTGTGCTGTGGAAGTCTTCCTGCCTAGTTCCTGTTCCAAGACTCCACGCCCCAGTGGAGCCAAGGACTACAGACCTGTGGCACTGACCTCCCACATCATGAAGGCCCTGGAAAGACTGGTCCTGGAGCAGCTCCAGCCCCTGGTCCAAACATATTCGGACCCTCTACACCTCTACACCCTCTATTTTCTACTGTTTTATTTTTTCAATAACTTTATTGAGCATTGTAACTATCAAAACGCAATTTCCCTTCTGGGATTAATAAAGTATTTCTGATTCTGATTCTGATCAGATGTCAGCTGATAAGTAGAGAGATGCCATGCCACTGTCTGTCCACCAGAGAGCGCTGACGGGTTGACTTCATACATTTCACACTCACAGTTCAGACACTCAAACAAACGGCGGACGGTAAATTCAACGCACCAAACGACAAACAGGGACTTACTCCAGACTCAGCGCTCATTCATGTTATAAACAATGTTCTCTTCCTGCTAAAAGTCAAAATATCTGTGTAAAAGAAGTGCGATTGCTTTCTCAGGCTACACCAGCGCCCTGTTTCTCTGAGCTCATTATAATATATATAAAAGAATAAGAATTAAAATGGGAGAGGAAACCAGCCTGAACAGTCAGCTTACTTTAAGTATTCCCGTCTTGCACTCTGTTGGCAAGTCCTTGTATCCGTTTTGTTCCAGGTCCCATGCCCAGGTGGAGTTGAATTCTTGGCATACCTGCAAGAACAAGTGAGAACGTCAGTCAGCAAACAGGTGCATTAACTGTGAAATCCTGTTCAGATACAACAATGTCTGGTTATCTTATCAGACTGCATCACACGGCTCAATAAAGTCTGCTCAAGCCTGGTGGAACAGGGTTATTTACACACAACAACAAGGTGAGGCAGCGTTTTGCCATCTTTGTTGTAGTTCAAACATTGATTCACCAACAACAACAACAACGTGTGGAGAGTTATGAAAAATACCATCAACAATGACTTGTAGAGAGTTACGCCGGCTGCCACACGAACGTTACAGCTGTCAGTTGTTCCTGATATCGTTTCCACGTTGTGAAAAGAAATTAGGACCAGTTCCATGAATGCACCATGAATGAGTGTGACGGCAACTGTCAGCGGGGTTTTAATGGACAGTCTTTAAGCTACGTGATCATCGAAATGTGATTTTAAATACTTTCCCGCTTGTTGAACAGCAGCACAAGTCATCGTGTTTTATATCAACGATGGATCAGAAGATTCGTGTGAAAGAAGT
Organism: Nannoperca australis; assembly: GCA_036023655.1. Taxonomy (NCBI): domain Eukaryota; kingdom Metazoa; phylum Chordata; class Actinopteri; order Centrarchiformes; family Percichthyidae; genus Nannoperca; species Nannoperca australis. The sequence goes on from JAVQJD010018514.1 coordinate 1,472, forward strand.
CGCTCGTAGTGAATCATCCCGAGACTCTGCAGAGCGTTCTAGCGTCTTTTAGCCCAATTCTTTTGGTTTTACAACTCAATGCTGTTTCACGCAGCATGCCTGCAGCTTGACGTGTGCGTTACCTGACAGACAGTTAGAGGCCAGCTGGTGAACATTTAGTGTAAAAAGACAGGTATCTTTCTCTGGAAGAGAGTAATTATTGGATTTCTAATCATTGCATGGGCCAACACGACTCTAAATGAATGCTAATGTTTACTGGACACGTAAACAGCCAATTGTTCACTACGGACGACTTTATATGGTGATAATGTGAAACTTGTGAGGAACCAAAAAATACATAAAATACATCAATACAAATCTTTATTCTTTAAATGGAGTACGGCAGCTTTAAGTTTGTTGTTTGTATTCATTAGTTTTTGTACCAAACAGAACAGAACGTTTTATTACAACTTATTACACGCGTAAATAAAAGTTAAATAATTTACCTTTACTAGATACTTCTCCCATCTGTCTGCCGACACCGACTTGCCGATCTTCCTCAGCAGCTTGACGTGAAGATCGACCAGCAGCTTTGGAACTGAGGAGGGATCAGAAAGACGACGTGGTCACTGCATCGCTCGCACACTAAATAATAATAATAATAATAATCCTCAATCGTTCCTGATGTCTAGGGTATGTCTGCCAGGTGAAGCACAATGTACAGCAAAACTAACCGTGATCGCTGCTGATCGATAACCATCAGTATCACAACTGTCTTTAGTCATATCCACTCTTCCACCACAATAAGCGAAGTCGTTTTGTTTTTCTGATCAGTTCACACATCTCGTGAGTTGTAGAGGCGCCTGCGCAGGGATCAGAAATATAATAGTGCGTCCATGACTTAGCCACATTGCCTTTCCTGCTCAAACCTCAGCAGAAATGTCCATGTTTTTTTAAACCTTTCATGCAGCAGCAGGTTGAATCTACAATAAAAAGGTTTCTCTGTGATCCCACAGATCTACACTGAGTTCCCCGAGAGATAAAATGCTTTCCCAGGAGCGAAACGTGACTTTAACTCTAATATTTCCACGGACTGGAGTTCAAGTACAATTCAGTAAAGAAGAGCAGAACAAAGCATCAGCCAACTTTAATCTACTGTAATACACGGTGTTACAAAGGGAATGAGCTTTTCACTTTTCACGGGGCTCATTTGAGAATTACTGTATTAATATAGATGCTAACTATTCAAAAGAACGGTGGCTTGCCGATCAGCAACAGACCACAACAGTTTTTTTAATTATAAAACAATTGCATCCGATCTGAAGCATCCCTGTAAAAAAAATTAAAAATAAAAGGCTAGATTTTCTCCAAGATGGCCACTGGAATATAATGTGGTTGGAAGGAATATCTACACTATTAATTAAAAGATAATAATGTGAGATTTAAGGGTGAGCTCATATATAACACACTTAATCGTAAAGACTTCAGACGCGGCTGCGCCTGCGCAAAGCAATCCAACTCAATTAAATTAAAAAAGTCAAGTAAACCGTAATAAGCAGCACAACCGGAAGTGAAACCACTTTGCCTTAATATACACACACAAGAAGACTGATTGATATACATGCCAATACATAATACAAGTATGCATTTAATAGTTACTCAAAGCACAACGAGGACGTCACTGTATTTTGATCAAACTGGCTCACGTTTTGAGCCCCAAAAAGGTTTTATTTTGAAAGCTTTCACCGGAAGTCGCAACGGTAACCAGCGAATTGACATAAATTGTGCGAACCACTACATGGCAAAATATTTTAACTGTAAATAAAGTGCACAATTGCGTGCCCGTCACAGACAATGACATCTTTGCGATTAGATTACAAGAATTCACGACGTGTTGCATTAATTATCACCATATTTACTGCCTCGCAAACACAATTATCACCACACATTTCTGCCTGTGTTGTTAAGAGTAACGTTACAGCAGCAGATAAAGGCTGCTTGGAAAAAATTAAGCCCTATTCAAAAGCTACAAAGTGAGAGAAAACCTCGAGTAATTCGGCGGGTTCAAATATAATAATGATTTAATTAAGCATATACACATTTTCCACTTCGAACAGCAGCTCTGGGACGCGGTTAACTTATATTGAAGTAAACAGGAATGTTAGAAAACCACACAATAACACACGACTAGCTAACGTAGCTGCTAGCCTGCTAGCACGGTACCATTATCATTAAAGCAATGGTGAAGTCTCTTCTCCTCCCGTTAGCAGCTGCGTGTTTTCCTGCCCTACCTGAGGATGTGTCCTGCAGATTTCTCTCCAGCTGGGGAAAAGTGAGCTCCGGTAAGTCCAACAACGCTCCGTACCGCTCCAGGAAGGAGCAAATCACGGCGTAATTTGGACATAAACCGGGGGACGAACTCGCCGTTGCCGCCGAAGCAGCCATCTTTTCCACACCAGTGTCAAGCCAGCCGGAATAAAACATTGTACTTCCGGTGTTTACAAAATAAAGTGTTGGCACAAATTCCGTTTTTAATCAACGGATTGAAGTCACAGGACTATAAATTATATCTTTATTTTTAAATTACATATTTCTTGTAATGTATATTATTATAAGATCCCCTTTGTACATTATATACCAGGTTATGAATATATATAAATTATATGACTTATATTACACAGGATATTATGTTGTGTTATATTTCTACTCCAATACATTTCAGTGAAAATATTTATTTTAGTCCACTACATTTATTTGACATATATACTTGAACAGATGAACATTTTACAGCCAAAATGTATGATCAACAAAAAATATTTGTCATCATATTTATAGATTAAACTACCCAGCAGCATATATACGAGCTCAACCTTGACCAACTGCACAATTAAAATGCTTCTTACACATTTATGTATTAATACATATATAATAAAAGTTTACTTATAACACTCACATACATAATAACACTTCAAATGTCACATAAAAGTCTTGCATTTAAGCAAGATATTTTTGCATATTTCACTATATTATTGTTTGCTAATATTTCTCTTTTACAGTATTTATTACGTTATTTAGAGTTTAGTTTTAAACCATATATTTACCTTATTTTGTTATAATATAATTATTCAAGAAAGCTAAATAAAGTGACAGAGAGAATACTGGGGGTTTGTGACCAGTAGATTAGTTGTGTGTTTTTACTAATCTTGACCCACTGCCTTTATTAGACACACCAATGGATCACAATCGAAAGTGTGAGCTAATTTGTTCATCATGGACTTGGATAGATTTTCCCAGAAAACTTTAATCCTTTTGTGCATCCTCAAACCACAAGTACATTTTGTACTGGCTCTAATGCCAGCAGAGGTTAGTGTTGAAACTACATATTTAATCTTAACAGGCATTCATTAAATTACTATTATTTTATTGTTTTACTTATTTCAAAACTCAAAACAAAACATTCTCAACATTTAGTTCATCTTCATTTTCTTTTAATACGCTTCCAGATGCAATCTAATTTATTATTTATCCATTTATACCGTTTTAATGCAGTTTTCTTCAGTAACATCGAGTGATTTCTGCTGTTTATCTTGTTTATTCAGTTTAACTTGACGCTCAACTCCTCTGAGTAGAAAAGCAGGAGACGACCCACAATGCACCGCGGCAAAGAAAATAATAGCCCACAATCCTTTGCGCTGAAGCTAGCCGGAGTTAGCTACAGTGAAACCGGACGTTCGTCGATTTTAGCCTAAAAGTTAAATTATTTGGGAAATAAAAGAATACTTTTGGGAACAAGAGGCGGGCTGTGAGTAAAGTAAACCTAATATTTATCGTATATTGTGCCGTTTAAAAATTAACGGTTCAGTTTTAGTGTTCAAGGACTTTAATATTGATCAAAATCAATATGTGGTTTACGTTAAAAAAGTCCTGGCAGGAAGTGGCGCTTTGACATTTTGTAACTTGACGACTAAAAGTCAACGTGAACGAACGAGTCCGCGATCATCACGTTTTAATTCCTGCTCACTGCGATGCGTTCACGGGCTTCAGGAGGAGCGTTCATTTATTTATTTCTGTAATCAACATTATTGATCTTCACACGACTGCACTCATTATCCACACAGCCAGCGGGCGCCATTTTATTCTTTTTGTGATATTACAGCGCGGTGCTTTAGGTGAAACAGTTGTAAATTAAAAAGGCAATTCCTTTATTATTTTGTCTGCAGGTATTTCATTTAAATGTCCCACGTTACTCAAAGCGACTGTTTAATGTTTGTTGTGGGGTAAAGAGTTTGTTGTTGGGCAGAATAATGTATGAACGACCTGCTGCAAACAGACGTAACATACATTCTGCAGTTCTCACGGACGCAAACTCCACATTTGTCAATGGGGAGAGACGCAACACATCTGCATGCAATACTCATGTGGACGACGAGGGGGCGCTCTGATACTACACTAATTAATTAACACAGCAAAGATCATCAAAACCACAAGATAACAGGAAGGAAAGGAAAGCTCAAGTTGTCAAACCATACAATGGGAGTCTTCATTTAAGCTATCTTTATTTCACATTTATTTGTACACAATAAATACAGTTAAACATCCACGGTGTGTAAATATGACGCTCGGCAGCCTCTGCAGAGCTTACATGGAAAATGTGGGCAGTTTGTCACTGAACTCGGACTAAACATGGAATCAGGACCAGTAGCAAGTAAACAACTTCTCTATCGGGAAAAGAGACTTTTATTTTTTATTTTCAATACAACAGGGTAAATGCAAACTTCAAAAATAAGTTTGATGTCATTCAGATCTCAAGGAGATCAACGAGAACAGCAACATGGCTGACATATCTCTTTCTCTGATCCAATTCAACTAAGGTTTAATAGGTTGTTAATCCTAACTCTAAAAATAATAATAAAATAAAGGCTGTGCTATTATTTGTACAGATATCCATCTCCAAGCTCTCTGTAAACTATTGGTATTTCAAAATCAATACGATCAAAAGGTCACATCTCAATGATGATGGCTATTTAAGGCTAAATAACACAAGAGCCGACAAAAGAAAAGTATTCATACCAATATAGCTGGTAAACAAACGTCAAACAAGAAATCTCCAACAAACAAAACGGAGCATCCACAATACTGAAGGAACAAGAAGACATCAAAAAGTGCTTCACTATGACACAAGAGTTGTTTTTGTGTGTTTTCTTTTTAACCGGACAGCTAGCAGCTCAGGATGGTTTCCTCCTTACAAAATAAAGGCGTGTTTAAACTGCACATTACCTCAGTGTAAACTGTCGTCAACTGCAGCCTTCCTCCTCCTGCTCCTCCTCCTCCTCCTCCTCCTCCTCCTCCTCCTCCTCCTCCTCAGCAGCCTTCACTGGCTACTTTAGTGTCATAATAACATTTCTACATCTGTATTTTACAACACAAGTTAGACTATAATGTTTCTCCCTTTAGGAACTTCTTTGCATTTGGTGCAAAGAAAACTAACATAAGGTTTTAAAAATGAATCAATAAAAAAAGTAAAAGGATCCATTCATGTTGTGATCAGATAACTTCCCCAGGAGATTCTCCCTCCTCACATAACTAAACTAAAATTGCCACTTTCCCTTGTTTGTGTGAGCGCGTTGGAGGAGAGGACCAGCCTCGTCCTTTTGGTTTGTGTTGAAGATGCACGCTCACGACACGCCGTCGCCTTGACTTTGTTGCATAGAAGTAATCCAATTGTGAAAACTCTCTGCGGATCAATATCGTGAGAATAAAGAGAGCAGGAGCCGCACAGCGAGTGACAGAGTGAGACATCATTATTAATAATATATTAATAATGGATTTTCTGATATTAATACACGTGTGTACGAAGGAGCGCTGCGTTCATCAAACAAGAAAGTTCTACTCATAATTACTTTGTGTCTCGTGATGAGAGGTATTGATCCGTCCAGTCAATGTGTTTGTCGGCAGTTTGACATTATTTATTTTCTTGCTGCCAGTTTGAGGAGAAGATTGTTTATTATTATTATTATTATTATTATTCTCTCAGCAGCTTTTACTACAACAGCTTCAATAAAAGTTGATGGTGCAACTCAGCTGATAAGCTCCATCAGCTTCCTCCATGTTGATGGTTTGTTAGCTGAACACGTTGGAGGTGAACTGTTCCCACGTTGACATGTTGTGTTTCGTGCACTAGTTTGTTTGTTGTTCTGTCAGAGATCAATATATTGTGACTGTAAACTGGTTCGTGTCCAGGTGGAAGAGGATGTTATCGTTTATGTGTCGCTGGGTAAATGAGACAAACGAACATGAGAGGAAGTGAAGGGGGTGTTAAGAGAAAGGCACAGTGTTCCTCCCTCCACAGCTCATAACCCCAGCAGGCGTGTGGACCGACAGGAGGACAGGGTGGGGGTCTGTCCGGGCCTCTGGGCGTCTTCATGGGGTGTACGTGTCCTGTGGGAGTGCATTTAGAGGCAGGGAGCTGCAAAGTCCCAGCTGGTTTGAACAGAGCCGTCGAAGCCGCCGCCACCAGGGTGCCGCTTTCACACCAGCGTGATCTCCACCTCCTCCCGCCGCTTTACCTGCCCGCGAGGATGCTGCTTAGGGGGCGGAGGAGCAGCGCGGACCTGGAAACGCCCATCGATCAATGACTCAATTAATACAGCGGAGACTGCAGTCAGCTGCTACGGGGCTAACACACACACACACACACACACACACACACAGGACACGCGTGTACTCACGGGGCGGATGGTGCCGGAGCTGCTCTCTGGGTATTTGGGGGGTTGAGTGGAGCCCTGGACTGGACCTGAACAGAGCAGTGGACACAGATTAACAACCGATTCACACTCGGACGACTGTAACACAGACAACCAGGAAATCTTACTCTGAAAGGGGCTCTTGTGCGGCGCAGGTGGCGGCCTGTGATGTCCATTGTGATAGGAGGGTGGTCGGCCAATGGGAGAGGCCGTGGCGCTGCAGGGACTCGACTGAGGAGAGGACGTGGTGGGCGTCTGAAGGGGGCTGCTGTGGAGAGGCCCCAGCTGGAAGGGGCTGCGGGGGGATCGGTCGCACTGGGCCAGCGGGGAGGGGGACGCCTTGAAGACAGACAGCAGGTAAAACATGTGACAAACATTTAGACAACAGCTCCGGACGCTGTTCAGGCACAAACAGGTGAAACAACAGACGTTTCATTCGTTCGTGCAGTTTTAATGAACGAATGAAAGACGCTGGTTGAGATGTCATGAGCGTCTACACACCTGTGCGCTGCCGTCTCTCGGTGCGTCTCCATTCTCGCTGCCGCCGGCGAGATCCTCCACCAGGACCGCGGGGAAGACGCCGACGACGCCGTTAAACTCCCCCTCCCAGAAACCGTCGTCCTCGTGGGTCTCTCGGCTCAGGATGCGGATGATGGCCCCTTCTGGAAACGACAGCTCGTCCTGCGTTTGCCCCGCGTAGTCGTACAGGGCCTTCGCAAACGACACTGCGACAGGGACGGACGTAAGACGCGTTTGACAGACAGGAAATATTGGCTACAAAAAGCCCAGATTCAGCAGAGGAGTCCTCACCGCTGGAGTCTCCGTTGACCGAGCCGGTTGGGAGCTCGGTTTCAGGTTCAGTGGAGTTACTGGACGAGTGGGACCGGGCGTCCAGCGCGGCCAGAGCCTGCAGCATACTCAGCAGGCTGTTGGAGGAAGGCAGCTGCAGGTATTTCTCTGGGACGTAGCCTACCTGTCCACTGCGGTTTCTGGCCTGGACATGCAGACAAAAAGACAAAGTGATGATGACGAGCTCAAAAACCAAAAGTAATAAACTCTGAAGTTCAGGTGAAAACGCTGAAATCTGTGGCTACAAATTCCACAACGCAGCTCAAATGTGTGGATATGTACCTTGACCCAGTCCTCCATGTCTCCGTCATCAATCACCTCCAGGATCTCCTGCTCCTCGATGGTCAGTTCATCCGGCTGAGACGCCTGGAGCAAAGGAAACACAAGTTTGCATCAGAAGAAGAAGAAGAAGAAGAAACACACTTTTCTAACCATTCATGTTGTGTTTTGTGACGACGCAGGAAGAACAAGTTGGTATTGTGCTGGTACCTTGTAGGAGTACAGCACTTTGCAGGTAAGGGGGTAGTTTTTCAAGGTGCTGGAGGGGCTGGAGCTGCTGTCGTCCAACACCTCACCGCTGTCCTCCATCTCCTCCTCGTCCTCTCGCTCCAAATCTGCGGTTCCCTGCAGAAACACGACGCCACGGTGATGCCGGGAGCAGCAGACGCTCTGCGCTCTTCAAACACAGTGTTGAACTTACAGAGAGTGAAGGATCGTGGGTGCTCAGGTTGTTCCAGCGCTCGTTCTCCAGCTCCTCCATCACCTGGTTCATGGCGCTCTTCAGCCACGTTTCAACAGCGACCCCGGCCTGCCGCAGCAGGTCCAGACGGGCCTCTGCCTTCACCTTCACCGTCTGAAGGACAAGGACACCGACGCTGAGTGTCTCCACAAATCACACCAGGATTTCTCACGTTTGCTCACTAAATTTGTCAAGTTTAAAACCACAGAAACCCACGTGACAGCGGTTCAAGAGTCGAGTTACGGCCTTTATCATACAGTGTCATTTCCAAGGTGCCCGCACAGGTGTATTCATGGCTGTAACCATGGTGATAAGAACTGCGTCGGGAGTGAAACATCCTCCTGTGTGGTGCTGCAACCAACAGCTACTCTCATTGTGGATTCATCCGTCTTCCACTTGATCAACGACCAACACAATGCAAAGCTGAATCATTCCCATGATTTAAAGGAGAAAACTGCAGCGATTTCTCACATTTAATATACTTGAACCAGCAAATATTCTAGTTTTTTCCTTAAAAACTACTTAAAATGATAAATAAACGGATCATTTGCTGCATCAGGGCTTCGACTTACGATGATCGTCATGATCAAGTCATCTGATTATCTGCTCAATTAAAGACACACACACACACACACACACACACACACACACACACACACACACACACACAC
>JAVQJD010018515.1:0-12226 GCA_036023655.1 Nannoperca australis
CTGTTCCAAAGACTCCACGCCCCAGTGGAGCCAAAGACTACAGACCTGTGGCACTGACCTCCCACATCATGAAGGCCCTGGAAAGACTCGTCCTGGAGCAGCTCCAGCCCCTGGTCCAACCATATTTGGACCCTCTACATTTTATACCCTGTACACCCTCTATATTCTACTGTTTATTATTCTTTTTTTCCAATAACTTTTTTGAGCAGTGCAACTGTATCAAAAAGCAATTTCCCTTCTGGGATCAGTAAAGTATTCTGATTCTGATTCTGATTGATTCTGATTTAACTGCTTTTTTATCATCATCATTATCATCACTTTGCAGACTGTTTAGCCTTGTTAGCCTGCTTGCCATGGTAGCCCCGTGTTAACCCCCCACCCTAAGTAAATTTCAGTGCATTTTGGCTCGACTGTAACTTCAGTATCAGCTGTTATCCTTCTCATTAGGCTTCTTACCTGTGGGACTAATCATCATCCTCAGCTCCGATTGGCCGGTGGTGGTTAGAAGGCTGGTGCAGTGGGTGGGGCTTTGGGAGCGTCCTGGTTGACTGTCTACACTGGACACCCTGGACAGACCAGTTCGCAACGTGGCTGTCTGAGAGGGAAGAAAGATGGTTGGAATCATAAAACTGGGTTGAACAAAATTTTTAGGTTTGAACAAAACAGTTTTTAGGATTATTTTACCTTTGAGGGTTTGAACTGCAGTGGAAATTTGGCCTCAAAGCTTTTCAGGGTTTCTTCTCTGCCAACTGAGTTTCTATGTTCTGTGTTGTCGTCACTCCTGTTACTGTTGATGGTGTAGTCCGCATACGGGCCTGCAGACCGAAAAGAAAACACTTTCTCTGGCTGCAACATACCACCCAATTGGTGACTATAATTTTCAATAAAGTTGACCGAAACCATTACGTGTTAGCAGGAGCTGCAGAGCTGATAGCTACCTGTGCTTGTGGCTGATGAAGAGCCGCTTCTGTTGGCCGAAGACTGGTGAGGGAGCTTGAGTGGTTCATCAGAGCCTGGGAAGTACTGGAAGATCCAAACACACCACCCAGCACGTTCAAAAGAGCTCATTACAATTTGAGCTGATTCATAATGCCTCATACTGGACAGGAAACCATTACCACATTACAGGAACAGCTAAACATGTTGGGAAATACGATTAGTGAGAGATTGACTCTGGCAGTATAAACTACACTTTACACATGGCTGTAATTCCTCAATAAACAGAGTAGAAGAAGTAGAAGTTGTGAACCGAAATAATCTAACCATCTACAGGAGAAACATGGAGAGAGGCCCTCAGGAACTTTCTACTGGGCAGGTTTGAATTGTTCCTTCATGTCATCAAGTATTTCATGCTGCCTGGAGAAAAACAGTTGGGTGGAACCAGCTTGGAAATGATCATGGGAGTTAAATGTTTGGCAAAGACATTGACTTATTTTCGGCAAAGGCAAAAACCACTTAAAGTGAGTGGAAAGTTTCATTGAATTTTGCAGTTTCTGTACAGCTTTTCTAATGCAATTCTTCAAAATGCACATAAAAATATGGTTAGAGAACATGGTTACTGTAAGCAACATTTTCACTGTGTGGTCTCTTTTCATTTCACTTCAGTAAGATTAAAGTGACAGAAATCCATCTATTAAAATACACATGGGACAGATCTGAGGGTAACTAACAGTATTTCCATGTACAAACCAAGTAACACAATCTAACTTGTGCTTACTCATTAACTTTGCTAAATGCTAATTATGTCATTTTCTTGCTATAAAATACACTGCTATAAAAGATACATACAACCCAAAGAAAACTCACAATTCTAACGTGGGACCCACAGCAATATGGTTCCAAGCAGAGCACTGCAACAGACTAAATGAACACAGGACTTCCAGGTGCTGTTGTGTCTCTGAGCTATCTGCTGGTTCATAACATGCTTCCAAAAGGTCTCTTTGGCTTTGTTTATGGCAGTGGTTCTGCTGTAATATCTTATTCTCAGTATTAATATCTGCAGCCCAGTTTTCTCCAGTGTGAATCGATGTAATCGGTGCTTGATGTCTCAGGTGTGTGTTTCAGAGTCAGTTCTTGGATTAGTCAGATCTGTTGAGTTACCTTTATGACACAGTGTAATGCTGGTTCAGTTTATTAGGCTCATTTAAGGTGGGCTTGTCACAATGAGCCCTGCTCTCTGCCCATAGTAAAAAAAAAACACCTCTAAAGCTTATTAATGTGATTTTTCATTTGTTTATTTTGTAAAACAACAGGAAGGGGGTTACAGTACATGTTGGGACTACTATACCTTCATGAGATGGCTCATGGTGTTCTTGACTTCCTCCATGGATGGTCTCTGGCTGGGTTCTTTGTCCCAGCAGCGGGTCATCAGAGTCTCTATGGGTCCTGGAAGGTCTTTGATCAGAGGAGGCCGTGTACCTACGTCACAGTGTACACTCAGTCAGGGGCCTGGAATGTGTGAATGTGATGAGCTTTGCTGAGAATACTGGTTCCTATCATCACTGCAGGGACGGGAACAACATTTCATCCTAGTAAAGTATGCCTGGGCACCTTGGACCCTGCTAGTACATCTGATCCTACTTAGAATGAAAAACCAGTCTGTAGCTCTGTGGGGCTCTTTAGGTTTCTTACTGAACTCCTCATACAAAAACACGAGAGATGCTCTCAGCTTAGAAGCTCACAGAAGCTGAATGGATGCTACCTGCCCAGCACTAAACGGCAGAGAGAGCAAACTAATGTGGTGAAAATGGGGTGGTGCAGCACGAGCAGCACCAAGGTGTTTTAAGAAATCCACTCCCACCAGTGCTTGATTGAATGCTGGCTACTTTATGTAGAAATAACACCAATGATATCCAGCTGACTCAACATCATAGATGTGACTGAGGAAAAACGCTCTGACTAATCTACCATAAGAACAGAAACCTTGATATCGTAGGTCAACTTCAATTTACTTAAATTCTCCAAAATGTCAACAAAAGCTCGCCTAACATTACTCATCACACATCAACATGGCATCTTGCCATTCTTTCTTGGATACTTGTTGAATGTCTAGTACTCACAGGAGTTTTAGAAAAATAATAATAATAATAATAATAACAATTGGTGGAGGTGCCCTTTAATTTTCAGGGGGATCGGCAGGATTTCACATTACAGTCATTTGATTCAGTGTTCTCATTAAAATACCAAACAAATAAATCAGTTGGTGTAACAGATGTAGTTGGTGCAGGATTGTCTCACCTCTGTGAACAGCCCACATTATACAAAAAGCAGAGCCACCGATCTCATCAAAGGGTTTCTTGCGTGTGATCACCTCCCACAGGATAATGCCCCAACTGAACACGTCACACTTCTCACTGTAGTTACTCCCTAAGGAATACACACCAAAGTTAGATTCATTGTATTCAGGAGTCAAGTTATAAACCAACCTGGTGGGTGCAGAATCAAATTCTATTGGTTGCATTTTAACACTGCAAACACACTGTATCCAAGAGCAATGTGAATTCTTGTGAAATTCTTTGCAAGCTGCCTTTGGTTTGGTTACTTGCATGACTTGCAACACTGTATTTAATTGGATTGGTTTTCTGTTCATTTATTTATTACATCAGTTTTTTGCTGGTCATAGATTTAGTTTGTAGATGCATAGGTAACAGAATTGGACTATCGAAGATGTTTTTGGCTTTTATTAATATTTAAGGAAGAAAACCCTTTGGCAGGTTAAACTTCAGAGCAGCTGCACCCTGACTGGCTGAAAACACCAGCTCCTCTACGTGAAATACAATCTTTGTAGAGTGAATCCAATCAGAACTGAGTTTAGCTGTGATGTAAGAAATAAACATGACAAAATTATAAATCTAGACACTGATTGTGACAAACAAATATTGACCTATTAATTAACACAGATTTAGCTCTTGGTTGGAGCTTCAGAATGAGAAAGGTAGCGTTTGAGGCTCACCTTCAAACACCTCCGGAGCCATCCAGGCTGCACTGCCTTTATTGTTGGTCATGTAGGTCTGAATATCACAAGCTGTTCCAAAGTCACATATCTTTAGCACAGTACCACGAGCCACGAGGAGCAGACTGGAACATAACAGTAGACAGGAATTTAAAGAATTAAGTAAATAGGACATGCACTACATACTTCATGTTATACTTACATATAGTTGTGAATGCAAAGTGTCTAAATTGGAGTTTAGATTGAATACCATTGCAGATATTTGGTCACCTCTAATCCTGCTCTACTATGCCTACAAACTGGAGGCAGAGCATCAGGGACTTTATCACTTTTTACTTAAATATAACAATGGAGGATACATCTACAGGTGTTTTCAATTTGCTGTTTTAGAGGCCATAAATCTTGTGTGTATGACTTTTATATTAGCTTATTTACATATATGCCTTTCCCCTTAGATGCGCAAGCCTGACAACATTCTGTTTTTCACCAATCAGAAACTGTTTTACACACAGGACTCCATGCAAATTCAATAAGCAGTTCATATTTTGTAGAAGTGCAAGCTGACTCCTAACTAAGCCACAATTACCCAAAAATCCCTTCTCTGTAGAATCAATAGATTATGGCCCTGCACACAGCTATAAGCACTAAGTGGCAGCAAAGAAGCAATATTATATACAGACATTCCAGCACATACCAGGGATATCTAGACTAAAGAAAAAAGCTTTTCTTTCCACCTGCTAAAACTTTTTTTTTCACGTGTGAAATAGGAGAGATATTAGTTTTGTAGATTTAGAAAATGGATCACCAGAATCTTTCTTTCTCACTTGCCTCTCAGCTTCTATAGCTTCTCATGATCGTCAATGATCATTGAACAAATATATCACATGACAAAAACACTGCCAAAAGTCTCTTCTCTATAACTCTACAAACTCAATTCTTAGAAAAACTCTGAAGTGTGTAACTTCTATCTGTTTGACCATCAAGTCTTACTTTGGTGGTTTGAGGTCCCGATGAATTAAGGCCTTTGGCTTCATAGCATGAAGATAGGCAACTCCCTGGGCACACTGCAGACACCAGCTCATAGCATGGGATGCTGTGTAGTGGGCCTGGGGGTCTGCACTGTGCAGGACTTTGATGAAGTGATAACCAAAAGAGATGCAAAGAATGAGATAAGAGACACTGTATGATCACACACACTATCAATTTACAGCAAATCTCAAATCCACTTTGTAACCGAGTATGAATGACATCATTGGTGGAATTTTCCACTGCATGTTTGTACTGTTTCAGATTATATTGTTTATACACACACACACACATATATATATATATATATATATATATATATATATAAATAAACTGTCCTTGGTAATAATTAATAGCTTATGTTATTGATCATGATTCCCAGTCAATGTCAATTGACACATTTTTTTTACAGACATAATATGACTTACGATTGTATAAAGAGCCACATTCTGCATACTCCATGACCAAACAGACCTGAGAACACAAATCATGTGACCTTAGCAGTGAAAGCATGACAGCGACGCATGGGTCATCGGTACCTTCCTCTAAACCTAGGGACATTTACTGTTCAGCCACCTGCCACTACAGACAAGACGTGCATACTACAAATAAGATGAGGGGTTTTTAACCATGTTTATTGATGTTACTGTGTTTTTTATACACACACCCCAATATTCTGCTCTTATACATCTGCTGTCTTATTTACACACTTTCTCCATCTGAGGTGTGTTGCAGTGAAGATAGCCCTGAATAGTGTGGCCCTTGGCAACTATATGACACAATACAGAATTTGACACACAAAACATTTAATAAAATAAATAAACTATAAGCTGACCATTACTGGATTTTTAGTGACAATATTGATATTGCAGGTGCTGTTCTAGTGGCATGTAACACATATAAACATCAAGCGTTTGTGTTCCATGGGCAGATTTGACTCTCATAGGCATGCAAAGATTACGGTCATATGCCACTGCTGTGGTTTTGCCTCACTATGCCACACATAAACAGTCCATCATCACTGCTTCTCCACTTACAGACAGCACTGCTTATTTCAACAAGCACCAAATGTGGTTCGTAGAGAATGACTGGAAGTTTCAGTGAGTGTGCACAAGGCTTCACTTCCCTCTGTGACTGTGAAAAGTCATAAAGAGTACAGTCAATTCAATTCAGTTTTATTTATATAGCCCCATATCATAACAAAGATCTCAGTTATCTCAGATAACTTCTGTATCTGGTGCTATACAAATAAAATTGAATTGAATTGCTTTCTAACCTTGCTTTCAAGTGAGGTGATGCCTGACGGCATTGTGCAGGGACAAACATACCAATAAAGAAATACATTTATGTTCAAAAAATCATCTCATGTTAGTGATGGCTTCAAGGACATTCATTCAGAAGGTGGTTTGTTGTTTACCATACACATCATAAGAGATGGGCACGGATATGTTTGACAGAACACAAGCTATTACAGTGTATTAGTGTACAGAGTATTATATACTTACTGGATTGTCACAGGAACCATACAGCTTAACAATGTTGGGGTGATTCACCCGGGAGAGCTGGCGGAGCTGTTCACAAACAAAAGATATATATTACCATTAACATGAATCACTACCTACCCCCTCACCCTAACCATTTCTATATAAAAAGGACTTGGGCAGATTTTCAGGATGAGACGTTTATGTGCGCCCCAAAGTGCCTTGGCCCTCGTCAGCTCTCCTAGAGCGCAAAAAGGTGATGCTATCGCTACCAAAATGCTATCTGAGTGGATATGTTAGTTGGCTAGCTTGCCAAATTACTTCACCAGCTAACATGATCCATAATACTTAAGTATGAAGACAAAGTGTTGAAGTAATTGCTCTCACATCGTTTGGCTTCTTTTTATATTTCTTAAAATACTCTAGAGCTGCAACAATTACTAAATTAATTGATTAGTGGATTAAAACAAACTTTTTTGATAATCAATAATCGTTTCTGTAATGTTTCAAGCAAAAATGCAAAACATTTACTGGTTCCAGCTTAAGGAAGATTTGCTGCTTTATTTGGACGTTTATGACAGTAAATGAAGAGTCTTTGGGCTTTGGACTGATCTTTGGACAAAAGAAGCTATTTCAAGACGTCACTTTAGGCTCCGAAATTGTGATAGGCTGTTTAAATTTTTTTGACATTTTGATTTATCGATAATGAAAGCAATCGTTAGTTGCAGCCCTAAAGTACTCTTTTTCAAAATGTATATTTTAAGAAGGTTGGGTTTAATATTATTCCAGGTCTAAACAGTCCCTGTTAAATGGCTACACCTGAAACCCAGCAGGCTGTGAACACTTTGACAAAGATAAGGAGGCTTACACTCCAAATAACTGCAGTTCTCCTCAAGAAGTGAAGTGAGGGATATTGTTGTGATAGTGGTCCTCCTTGAGGAATGCCACATGTCTGAAGTAAAGAGGCTGGCTGCACGTTTCATGCAGCACAGTGCACAACAACAAAAGTGTGTTTTCAGTACCTCAACAAGGAAAGCGTTCCTTTCATTTTCACTCTCAATGGTCTTGATTGCTACATCCTTTCCTTTCCACACGGCCTTGAAGACAACCCCAAATGTTCCTCTGCCAACAGCCTGATGAAAAGACAACATGACATCATACTCAGGGGTCACTCTGTGTTGTCCTTAATTGTGCTTTATTCTGCTGATACAGTGGCAGGTTATTGGTTCAGTTTACACACACACACACACACACACACACACACACACACACACACACACACACACATATATATTTAACTGACCTACTTTTCACTTTTACCTGAGTACATTTTTACACAGGTAACTTTAATTTGGGTAAAATATAATAGTACTGTTTCCATCCCTGGTAGTACTCCAGTTCAGAACACAATGCACAGAGAAGGGGGAGGTGCAGTGGGGGTTAACAGGGGTCAAGCAGCTAATTTTCGCCCTGGACCCCCCCAAAGCACATCAATGTGGCCATGGTAAACAGGACATACATCCCTCGATATCAGGAGTAGAGTTTTAAATGCTCATTATCCTGCCTTAAACTGCATTTTTACAACCTCTACACTTTTCCAAGTAGCTACAATAGAGTTTTACCAGTGCACATTTTACGACTAGTCTGCCCTGTTAAAACTGGGGCCTTGTTCTCCTTGTTAAAATACACAAGGTTTTTCAGTAGCAAATTCTGTCATGTTTCATGGTTTGTTCAGACCTCAGTGTATTAACCTCTCACTGTATCTCACACTGAATGGCTAAAACAGTACAATTATACCAGCGGACTGCATTTTTCTCTAATAGCCTGTGCCTGTCTTTTACCTCAGCCTTGCTCATGGACAGAAAGAATCCGTAGCTGCATTTGAACTCCAACTCGGAATAACACCAGAGCATTTCCTTCCCCCCATGCAGAGCTAACGTTAATGTTAATGTTGAGCTTTTGTTGGTCAGTAAGTTTACCGCTTCAACTTGGATGTCTTCATACTGGATGTCTTCAAACAGACAGCCAGCTGGAGTCTCCACCATCACGGCAGGGCGGCGACACTCCTCAACGCAGGCCGACGGTGTTGGGAGTTAAAACCCGACGCTTATCCTGTGATTATCGGGACAAAATGCTACGCCGCGATGTTTGTTGGCTGCCAAACAGCCGTTTTCATCTGTTGCTGTGAATTCAGGAAGTAGGAACCAGCAGCTTGCGCATCGCTGTTGCCCAATGAAACATCTGTGGGCTGGACGCTTGTGAACATCCCACCGCACAGAGCGGGACGCAGCGGGGCATTTCTGACACGTTAAACCGTTATTTGATTGATTTGAGACTACCGAGCAGATTTCTTCTTCAGCCTGTGACCTGCGGTATGAATTCTTAGTTTTATAATGACGTAGGTGGCTTTATCATACCAGTACTCTACCTAGCCGCGGTCTTGAATGCAGCTTTGTTTTGTTTCTGCTTGCACGAGAGCCTCCACAAGGGGCGACAAACAATATTTCCATAGTTAATGCACTGTACATATACAACCTCTCTCTCTCTATCTCTTTCTCTCACACACACATAATGCATATTATGAGATATATAGTGAGTGTGCATGGTATCATTGGGAATCCAGGGACAAACCACACACACACACACAGAAAGACAGACAGACAGACAGAGACACACACACACATATATGTATATACTACCTGTTTATCAAAACAAATTATAGTTAGTTATATGCTGAATATGGGCTTAAAGTGAAAACTCCCATCTTTAATTTGAGGGTATTCATTGTGAGGGTTTAGTTATTACAGCTCTTTAATATGTATTAAAGACCTTGAAAATTGACTCAAAAGCTGTTTCATGGGTATGTGTGGGCTATTCCTTCATCATTTCTTTTTCAATTAAGCAGGTAAAAGGTCTGGAGTTGATTCCAAGTGTGGCATTTACATTCAGAGGCTGTTGCTGTGAACCCACAGCATGCTGTCAAGGGCGCTCACAGTGCAAGTGAAAACAGGCTGCAAAAACAAAAAAAAGCCAGATTAATTCTAAAGTGTATAGGGTCATACTGTTTGCTCAGATTAAGCCAAATTCAGCAAACTTGGTTGGATTGGTTGCATCAGACAAATTACTTGTCTCTGTACTTGTCCTATTAAATATTAGTGCCACATTTGATACCAGTGACCATCACATTCTATTACAGAGACTAGAACATTCAATTGGCATTAAAGGCCGCGCACTAAACTGGTTTAAATCCTATTTATCAGATCAATATCAGTTTGTACATTTTTACAATGAATCCTAACAATGAACTTCTTCCTGTAGTTGTGTCATGTCCCACAAATTGTGTTAAGTATGTTTTTGTATTTTTTGGTTGAGTTACTTCCTGTTTTATTTTGAAATCATGTTGTCTGTTGTTGGTTTGTCTCATTTCCTGTCTCAAGTCCTGATCGTTTCCACCTATCTGTTCCCTTGTGTATTTAGTCTCTGTATGTTCCTTTGTTCTGTGCCAGTTTGTTTTTGAATCTCCTCATGCTTGTCTACGTCTCTTGTGAGTACTCATTATTGTATTGAAGCAACGACTATTTGAAATGTTTAGTTTAGCTTCTTTATTTTGGTATTAGTCTAGTATTTTGCTGCCTTGTTAGTAACGGGCTTCGCTATTGGTTTATCCCTTTGAGGCTCTGCCTCAGCACCTGAGTCAAAGTCTGTGAGTCAAAGTCGGTGAGTCTGACTCACCCTCCAATCAGGGGGTAGTATCCTCCCCCATTTTCACTCAGCAACCTGTAAACGTTCTGGCGAAGATTAGTAACCATCCGGTGTCGCTTCTCGTACTTACTGCAGTTTTCTGAGACATGTCTGGCAAACCCTGCTTTGCGTGTGCAACCCCCATGTCGGTGAAGACCCCCATGCGACCTGTTTCATTTGCCTGGGGCAACGCCACCAGCTGGAGGCCGAGTCGTGCCTGGACTGCCGGCACCTGGCCAGCACGGAGGTGCCTCGTGCTTGTGTCATGTTTCTCCAGATGGCGCCCATCCTTGTGTGTTGTGCCCCTCTGAACGCCAAACTCCCAGCTATGGTGTGCAGGACATATGCCACAGTGGAGGGATGGGACTGGAATCGAGGGATGCTGCCTATCGAGGATGAGGTCTGGATCTGCCTCCTTCTGGCCTGGTCAAGGCCATCCACAACTTCCCTTGTACAGGGACCAGACGATGGCTGGGTTTCTTGACCATTGTCATGCCGGGGAGGCTCAGGTGCTCTGGCTCTGGCAAACAATATGGCTTTTTTGAACACACTGAGCTGTCAGCAGAGGAGGTGCTGGAGGTCCAGACTACGGCGGCAGCCTTCCTGTGGATGACACAGGCACTAGCTATCGGCGGTGGCCGGACGATGTGTGCTGCGCAGGTGGGTTACAGGCCCCTTTGGCTGGGCCTGTCCTTCCTGAAGGAGAAGGAGCAGTGCCTTCTCCTAAATACGCCTCTCTCCCCCACTTCCCTCTTTGGCTCCGACATCCAGGTGATGGTCGGGCACCTGGAGTCCACTCAGAAGGCAAGCTCTCTTTATCACATCAAGTTCTTGGAGCTGTTGGCAGTGCAAAAGGTGTTGTACCACTTTGTTCCAGGGGTCAGCGGGTTGCATGTTATGGTGCGCTCAGACAACACCACTGCAGTAGCTTACCTGAACAGACGGGGGGGTTCACTCGTCAGCTCTTCACAGACTGGCGGCGTCCATTTTGATCTGGGCGGATCATCATCTGTGCTCGCTGAAGGTCCGCCATGTTCCAGCGTCTCTCAACACGGGGTCAGACAGGAAGTCCCGGGGGTCCAGTTGGCCAGTGGCGGATCTCTTTGCCAGCAGGGAAAACGCGCTGTGCCCCTTGTGGTTCTCTTTGAGACCGACAGACGACCAACCATTCAGCGTGGATGCTCTTGCTCACATGTGTCAAACTCAAGGCGAGAGCTTGGGCATGATTGTCTTAAAATAAGTTTATAAGCTTTATAGCATGCATTGACCATAAACTGCATCTCCCACAATGCATTTTGATTATTACCCACGAAGGTAACTGTATCTCACCACTAGCTAGACGTCAGGACGATTTTGCCAACAAGTGGAATTGAGAAATCTCCCCAAATTTACCCCAACATGTCCAGGAAGAAAAAAATGTATGCACAAGAAAGGCAGTTTCACGAACAAAGGGACGAAAACATGTTTGTACTTCAAGGTGAAAAACCAGTATGTCTTTTGTGTAATGAGGCGGTGTCAGTCGTGATAGAGTAATCTACAGATATATAGATTCTTCAGATATAATCTAAAGTACGCTAAATTTAGCCACCAAGAAAAACAAAGAACTGCAGCAGAATTAAAAGGCAGACTGCAGTCACAGCAGAATGTGTTCACAAAAGCTACCGCCATGAACGATGCAGCACTGAAAGCTAGCTTTATTGTGGCTGAAGAAATCACCCGAGCTTCAAAGTCTTTTTCAGAGGGTGCATTTTTGAAGCAGTGGATGCTGAAGGTTTGAGCAGGTGTGCCCCAACCAGATACAGACTTTTCAAAATGTCAGTTTGTCGAGAAACACATTGAGTTAAGGAACTAGCAGGAAATCTAGCCATACAGCTGGCCGAAGAGCATCTATCCATTTTTATTAGAGGCATTCAATTCAATTCAATTCAATTTTATTTATATAGCGCCATATCATAACAAAGTTATCTCAGGGCACTCAATCACATGGAGCCGGTCGAGACCAACTTCCACACACAAAGACCCAACG
>JAVQJD010018520.1:0-13248 GCA_036023655.1 Nannoperca australis
CTCTCTCTCTCTCTCTCTCTCTCTCTCTCTCTCCATCCTTCGCTGTGAATGGTGGGAACAGAGCAGCCATTAAGATGCATTTTTAGAAGGACTTACCCCTCCTCCACCTCCCATCTCCCATACACTCTCATAACACACACATACGCATACTGTAAGTCACTAAGAGTGCCTGTCACCAGGGACACACGCATCATTACACATACACACACACACACACACTCACACACACACTGAGGCAGACTTGTTGGAAAGCTCCTTGTTATTGGCTGTCCAAGCTCAGGCAGGACTTTTCCCTACCTCGCCATCCACTTCAGCTCTTTATTGCTGCTTTCTTCATTTTTTGAACCTGTATTTTAACTGTATTTTTGTTGTCAGGAAATGGGAAGGATTTGATGACTTGCCAGCAGGAATACTCGTGGTTCAAGGTTTTAACCAGTGCACTATGTCTTGGCGTAGACCAAAAGAGATAAAGTGAGATGTGACAACGAAATGTGTGTCCCACAGACTGGGAAAGTTTTAGTGATCTGATAACAGGGCTACCTGAGCCCTATTATTAACAAGATGAGGGTAAGCAGATACCAGGCAAAAATCTGTTCTCTGCCAAAATAGCAACAATACACTGAGTGAATGATGCAGAGGAAATATTTGGGATAGCAGATAAGAAAACCAGGACGTGAGAAAGGAGAGAAAGATAGACATGCACAGTGATAGGTGCATTTGACAGCTCTGAAGTGGATGAGATAAAAAATAAATAGAATTCTTACCACGTTTCCAAATAAGTTTTCTTTATAGACAGTTGGGAGAGGTGAGGGGATAAAAAAAAAAGGGCACAGCAAGTTTTATACTGAAACAACACAAAGTAGCTGGGAAGCATCAATTAGAGTGAGGCGTAGGTGATGAAAGAAGAGGCAATGGACACGAGCAAACCCAAAGAGTAAAAAGCAAAATGACAGCGGGAGGATGAGGGCGAAGTGGGGACTGGGAAAGAGGAGCCATGAAGGAGGAGACGAGGGGAGAACTCTGTTTTGTCTGTCGTCTCCTCCTAATGCGACGCATATGAGAGGCTTCGGAAACAATGACTCACCCCAGAACGGGACTGTCGCCACTATCGGGCCCAAGCAGGCTCTCTCTGTGCAAGACGATTATGTCGGCACTTGTCATTTAGCGCACTGACTTTTCCCCTGCGATAGGGTGCATTTTTCGCTGCTTTCCCTCTCTCTGCTGCCTTTTAGACAGCCTGGCTCTGGTGCGGTGAGCACAACTGACTGATGTCTGGCAGAATGAGGTGATGCAGGATTCTTGCTCGGGAGAGTGTATTTTTCCTTGCACACACACACAAGAAAACTGCGCATGCACGCGCTTACAAGTTTATAAACCTCCGCAAAGCACATGCACGAAGGCGCTGATCTCTTTAATCGTCGGGTAAGCTGCATTGTTCTTTGGC
Source organism: Nannoperca australis (assembly GCA_036023655.1). Lineage (NCBI taxonomy): Eukaryota > Metazoa > Chordata > Actinopteri > Centrarchiformes > Percichthyidae > Nannoperca > Nannoperca australis. The sequence goes on from JAVQJD010018520.1 coordinate 1,445, forward strand.
GTCGCTGTAGGAGAGATACTTCAGCCATGACCTCATCACACGGGATCCTGACAGAGATTGCCGGCTGTGTGTGTGTGTGTGTGACGGGGGGCGGGGTTGGGGGGGAGGTGTAGAGGTGGAGTGCAGCCACTGATGTATAGATGGGCAGGTGGGAGTTGGACAAAGAGGAAAGATGCTTGTAAACCCTTTGTTTGGAGTTGTCTGTTGTCTCCTCTTTCAGCTGCTGCACTCCTTTATTATAAAGCATTTCAAAACAAAGCCTCTCACTCTCCATTATTGTCCGTCTCTCCCCCCCCCACACACACACACACACATTCAATCCCTGTCAAGTTTTCACTCCTTTCCCCCCACTTTGGGAGTGTTTTCATCCTTCAGACTGACTGACTGATGGACAGCGAAAGCTCTGTTTATTGCTTTTTTTTGACATTTAAAACTGACACACATTGTTCCAGCACCATAAAATAATCACTTACTGTTAACCCTGCGCGCCTCCTTGTTAGGCGCAGCAAGCTGTCATCGCGTTGATTGATTGGCGGGCCTAGCTGCTTGTACTGCATGCGGGGAAGCAAAGCAATCAGGAGCAAGATGCAGTGTGCTGGTGGTGGCCTTTTCTGTGGGGCCAATTAGAGGGGAGATTTCCCAACAGATTGCCTTCGCTCCGCCTGTGTCTGGGGCTGTGCTTTGCTTTGATCCCGTGAAATTAGCCTGAAACAATAGGGCCGAGCCATCCACTCTGCCTCTGTCTGTGATCTGTCAATTCTCCATGTCCCTCTTTTATTTCATTCCACCCATTTCTTTCTCTGCTGTTTGTTGTCTCGTCACCTTTACTTGCACCCTTTTTCATTTCTCAGCCACCTCTCTCTGCATATCCTATTCATACTCTTCTTATCTCACCTGTCCTTTCCTGTCCTCCCTCTCACTCACTCCAGACCCCCCCACCCCCCTTACACACACACACACACACACACACACACACCTCTTCTTGGATACTCTCAACTGTAGATGGAAGGTAGGATGGGGGGTAAAGCAGACTGGAACCTGGTTATTTTGTTGAAGGTCATCTAGCTCAAAAAAGAAAAATACGCAGTTTGATGTGTCTTCAGATGGCAAGGATCACAATTACTGTTATTATGGAGACTAAAGCCCACTTTTGTAGGCATTGATTGTGCTCAAACAAGAGCAAGAGGCGATGCACAAGCAATACCTTAAGAGGAATAATCTGGATATGGGTGAGGTGGGAGACTCACAAGAGACATCAAAGAAATCAAAGCACTGGCATCGGCCAAGGCAAGCTTGTCCTTAGTATGGGAATACCTAATTTAACTGCTTCCATATTCAACAATCAGTCACCTTTACCTGACTGGAATTTCTTTTTGTTTTCTTTCCTTTCTTTTTCTTTTTTGTACTGAAAATACTCTGTGGGGTTGCTAGGCAATAGCTCATTCAGTCTGCAGACAACATGCAGGTCAAGAGGCCAGATGGATGAGTGGAGTAAACACTGAAAAGACAACAGGTTCTGGAGGAGGTGAGTGAAAGAGAGCAAGGAGAGGTTAGGAGAAAATGACAGGCAAGAAAAAGAAAGAGCACGGGGATGAGGGAGGATATGGAGAGGATGAAGTGAAGAGGAAAGAGGGATTTGGCTTGTGTAATGAAAGATGGGGTGGGATGAATCAGGGTGGTCCATGTGAGCAGGCATGTGAGACCCAGAGAATTAAGCACTATAAAACAATTCTGAGGTGTTGTCAGACTTCAGTTAGAAGTTTCTTTTGAAGCAGTGTGTACTCTGTTAGAATGGTTGGGTGCTACAGTTTGCACCTCTTGTAGATGGCTCACAAATTCTCCAAGCAATGGAAAATCTTGGAAAAACTGTTGAATTGACTGAGCCCTTTACAACTCCCGATGATTGACTTGGTGGTAAACCACAGAGTACAGCCTTAGACAAAATAAACAAGAATATATTTGGCTCATATGTTCAAAGGTTTATTTGGTTCCAAAGAATAATTGAATCTGTGGGCAGGGACTTACAGGGAATATTTAGATTGACATGGCAATGATGGCAAATTGTGTCGCTGTTGAGATGCTACTTTAAAAGATTATGTTTTCGTACTTTCCAATAAATAATCAAGTACAATACCCTGGAAAAAGAAAAGAAAATCCATCCTTTGGTGTTAAAATTCACTTCTTTTATGTGTTATTGCCTGAAACAAGAGGTGTTTTTTTTAGGGGGTTGCGTGCTGAAAAGGTTGAGAAACACTCATCTAGATGATGGATTGGCTGGTAAACTCTTCCCCCCCCCCCCAATGACTTTGTGAGTTGTTGAATTCCTCTGGTTTATTGCAGATTCAGCAGGGATGCCAAGCCTTTAAAGCTGCACTAATGACCTAATACACACATATACGTGTATGCTGGACACTCACTTAACACCACACACACACACACACACACACACACACACACACACCTGTATTTACTTATGCATGCAGACACTTTCTCTATTCCCTAAACACACACCCACACATGTCCTCATTATATTTTCTTCACACCAATGCACGAGCTACCAAATCCAAATCAGACGCACATCCTCGTCAAAGGAGTTCCTATATATGAACTCATGAAACCCACACACATTCTTTGCCTCCCCCCAGTTAACCCCCTTATCTTTTTTGAGGGGCTTTTATAGAAGATCAGATTAATAGCAGATACCTGCCTCTATTAGGGCTCACCGGTCACTCAACAGCAGCACTGTGATACAGGAGAGCAGGCAAGGGGACGCGCTCGTCGCTCAGTGGCAGCCTAAGGGAGCGCTGCTTCCATCTTGACAGATATCTCTCCTCTAATGTCCCCCAAGAGAGGCCTACCTGCCCTTTTGGTGACTGATGCACAGAGGGAGACAAGAGGGACATGGGGGCGATCTCCTGAAAGATTGTTCCATGTATTCAAACTGCTCATATACTTTGTAAGTGTATCCTTGTGTCTTTGCGTGGATGGAGACAGTGAGAGAGGTGAATTTTTAAAAGTCACCCCCCCCCCCCAGTTATATATTAATGACAATACAACAGGATGCAACACCATCCTGAACAAAAAGAATAGGTGAAGATTCTTTGGCCCCTTGTGCTCTAATTTGCAGGCTGACTGCAGAAAGACAACACTGTCTCTTTAATGTGGGGAGGGTCAAAGGTCACTGTATTGCATTTGTAAGGTCAGCGGTTGAGGTCACGCTCAGCTCTGGGCCTTCCTGCTGCAGACAGCTGGGTCATGCCACCTACATAGAGTCCAATTATCCCTGCCAGCTAATAACTGCTCAGCTCGTTCCATCGCACAGCACACACGCACGCATGCACACGAAATTCCCTGTTATACAATGAGCGTCTTTCCGTCTGTATACTCGTATGTCTTTTAACACGTGCAGACATACCAACCTGTGGCAAGCCTTTAGGACACACAGAAATCCCGAGTGAAAAGACAGCCGACAAACCAAACCAATTTAAATCAGAACAATTCAAAGCAGAAGAATGCACTTCTTGACAGCTCACAAAGTGGTACAAGGTCGAAGGCTGAACTGAACAATTTTACAGCAGTGCATTCCAATAACAGAGCCATGATTGCTATACTGTTATATGATTGGAATACTGTTGTTATTCTATATATTGTTATAATGAATTTAGAAAATCAATTATCACCACTGTAAAGGTGAAATTATTCCTGTGCTACACTCACGGCTTGTACAAAATCACACCCATGGGTTAGGAAGTATTTAATATTCACTCTCCCTAACCCGTTTTGTGAATCATCCAAAGAGATTTGCAGCTCCATAGATCAAATGATCAAATCCTGAACTTGTCTTACACAATATTCTATTGCTTTATCTATTTTTATTTGTGTGAGTTATGCAGCATAGTAACATTCATACTGTGAGGGTGTTTGGCCCATTTTAAACAGTTGTTGAAGGGAAAAACACTATTCCCTGCTTTCATTAATAGCTTACTGCTGTTATAGATATTATTTATTTTGCTCCTTGTCCTTTTCTTCAACTTTGGATGTGCCCAGTCCTTCTTTTCTCCTCCCTGTTGCCTCAAACGTCTTACACCTTGTTTTGATATATAGTTACCTACAAGGAGCCACATGTTACATCTGCTGGAAGAACCTGTAATCTTGCTTGTGTCCTCTGAGTGTGTAAATCTTTCACTGGAAACGCCAACGTTTTTCCTTGTAAGTTTAAACCAGTCCTGCATTCTTGCTGTTTATGTTGTTGTAAATTCACCCTGTCCATTAGCACATGTTAATTGACGATTTTAATTGTTTGTAAGTGTCAGTGACCCCGACACGGATCAGTGAGTCAGCTCTCGGTTCTCAGAAACAGTAACCGCACCGGAGTCAGATCTCAGCCAGTCCGGGGTAACTCCATGTCTTACACATAGGTCATTGGGGTCCGGCCAGTTTGACCACACCCCAGTGCCAGCAGAGTGTACATTTTGGAGTAAGTTCAGCTCACCCTTCGCCATCTCATGTCAACAACAGAAGCGCAAAACAGATCTTCAAGATGGATATTATTGAATTGTTCAGCAGGTGGAAAAAATTTGTAGCATTATAAATCCTCTCCACTTGAGGAACCAAACCCTCCCTCTGGTTTAGTACGGAATGGAATGTATTTAGTGGTATGAATGTTTAAGCCAAACCACTTACATACCAAGCAGACAAATGTCTTATTTGGTTTACTTAGGGCTTTACATGAATTGGAAAAAAATTTCAAAATCTATTGGATAGCCTTCCCACAGGGACAGCCTTAGCCTAACCAGCTGCACTGCCAGCATGTAAGAAAAAAATACATAATGCAGGAGAGACAGAGAAGGCCAGAGAGAGGAGATATTTTGAGGTGTATCCTGGCTGTCTGGCTCTGGCTAATGCCCTCTTCAGTGAGTTGGAATGGCACATAAGCTCCCATTAATACAGGAATGAGTTGAATTTAGATCAGTCTGCCTGCACGGCTGGTCTGGCCAGCCCCCCTGGCTTTCCATGAAGTGTGGGGCGCAACACTTACTGAAAAGCTCTGCGCTGCGCTCCGGCATGCCACACCCTCCTGACACCCCCAGCACTCTCCTTTGTTCTCTAACTATAGAGCCGTAGCCGCAGCCGTGCCAAGGCCCCCCGACTTAAATATTCCACTATAAAACAAGTGATAATGAACATGAAAAGCACCCAGTGCTGCTAGTTGACTGAGCCGCTAAGCACATGCAGCCATGTGCACTCACGCACACAAAATCACTGTTACATGCGTGTGCACGCGCAGAGAAACATTAAAGGTATAGTCGCGCAACGCAGGTGCACTCATACTCATAGGCAACGTGCGCACAGTGCACACACACAACCCCACTCAGCCTTCTCCATATACACTCTGACTGTAGAATCAAAAAGGAACGTGTGGAGAGAGGGGATGAGAGGTGTAGAGACCTGGGAGTGGAAAATGATTGATCCGTTTTAAGGGTCCTATAAATCCACCAGCTGATGTGGGTATAAATGGGGGCATGAATGTCTTTCCTACCTGGCAACCCATCTCAGCATCACAACAGGGATATTTATACCGTCCATCCTACCGTAAGACCTTGACAAACCCCTCACATGTCAGGAATGGACAAGGAAATTAGCCTGTCGCTTTTTTTCTTATTTTCAGAGCGAAGGTTATGTTCCAAGTTCTTAGTGCTTTGTTAGTTGATATGAAGCATGTTTGTTGATAAAAAAATTAATGTGCTGATTCATGAATGTTACTATTATTGTCTGTGTGTTGGAGTGTGAGTATGGCTATTGATGAGTGGTGAGGGCTTTTACAGTAAACTGTATGTAACTGACTGTGGAGCGTCTGTACCGGGGGAGGCTCCATGTAAAGGTTGCCTGTCTCTGGAGCTCCCTGGAGTGCCCAGGCAGCCAGGCACCTTTGACCAGGACTAGGCCCCCTCAGGCCTTTGCACACACACACACACACACACCTCTCTGTGGGCCCCCCAATCTCCCTGGGGTTAGATGAGCCCACCAAGGCCCCTCCTGGAACTGTTCCCCCAGCAGCCCTAGATCTCCACCTCTATAACCAACCGCTCCACACAGACGTGGCCAAAAGCCAGGGGACGCCACTGTCGGGATCAGGGTTTGAGGGTAGTGGAAGATATGTGTGTCTCCGCATGTGTGTGTAAGTGTGCATGTGCCTGTATACGTGCATGTGTGAGTGTGCTTTTGCGTGTGTATATGCGCAGAGGGGGGGGGGTCTATCCCCAGACACAAGTTGCTCAGTTTTTTGGAAAGTCTCTGGCCCACCCAAGAGGAAAGAGTAGGAGGAGGAGGTGGTGGGGGGGAAGGGACCGAGGCCTTGGGGGAACAAAGCCTTATTTCAAACTTGCCGAAAACAGGGGTCTTTATGCTATGATGCTGGGGCCCCCTCCGATGTAGGGAGATGTTATCGCAAAGATGCAATATCCACCTCAGCATAGGGCCGGGGGGGTGTCTGCATAGGCCTCCAGTGTTACACTAAGTACCCTGGGGCACTGACCTCACTAATGAAGTCTCCCTTGGCTGCTGCTACCCACTACTGTACCCTCCTTTGTCTTTCACACGGGGATCTCTCACTCTATTTGTCTGTCTGCCTTTCTGTCAGCCTGCCTGGCTGGCTGCTAACAACAGCTGTGTGTGTGTGTGAGTGTGTGTGTGTGTGTGTGTGACCGCTCATATTTTGTCTACTTTTATAGTCTGTTTATATAGCTTATTGTTAGTCTGTTTTGTCCTCGCATGGTGATGTTTGTTTGTTTTGTCTGCCGTCTTGAATTGCTCCGTGATCCTTCCCTTGAGTTTGAATGTCTGTCTTTCTTTGCCATTCGTCTATCTGCACGGCTGTCTCCATAGCTTGCTTTGAAGTGTCTCCCTGATTTACTGTCCGGCTGTCTCTTATAGTCCTTTTGACTTTGAAGCTTTCGGTTATCTAACCATTGAAGCCTCCTCTTTTACTCACTGTGACTTTTATATGTGGCCTTGAGTTGCATGTAAAGACGTTACACCAAGCTCTTCAGGGAATCCACAAGTGGGAAAAGGGAAATTTGATTTTGCGAGATGGGGATCGGGAGAAAAGCACAATTAAAGTGGACGCCCCACATTCCTGTGTGGAGCCAGTGGCCTGGGGATAGGATTTGCTCAGTTTTCCTGACAACTTGGAAATCCCACCACTCCACGGCTTGATCCTCGTCTCAGCTTGCATCTTCTGTCCCAACCCCAAAATGTAAAGATCGAAAATGATATTAATTTGGAGGAGAGACAGAAGAGGGCTTTGAGGAATTTGTGTGAGCTGCAGAGACGTCAAGGACTTGGAGGCTGTGAGACCAGTTGACAACTTGATTTCACTGTAAAACACATTAATACTTGTGATGTTTTTGTATAAACTCTGGATTTAACACACACCAGGGAATCATAAGAGGGACTGGTGGTTAGCAGTTGTTTTGCTATGACTATTTCTAAAGCTCAGCCATCTTTATCATAAGCTTATAAATGGTAAAAAACACAACTCTACAAAGCATTATTTTGAATTAGACGGGTCTTTTATCCCAGTGAGTTTGATACAGTCATCACATTCGATGGATCCGCCAGCCTCCTGTTGATGCTGCCAATCTGTCACTGGTCTCTGAATCCACCAATCACTCAAGGGGTGTGGCACCCCCTCCTTTGAGGCACTGAGCAAAGAGCGCAGGTCTCTCTGCAATTCCACAATGCCCAGCCCCTAGAGAGCCGAAGTGGAAAGTTTGCTTTAGCACCCACTGGGTTAGAAGATGAAAGAGCTTTGGGATGACATGGGTCTATGGTTGGGGGACGAGGGGGAGCACTAAGCACGGGGGGGGCTTATATCTCTTTATCCCGTCTGGCGTGCTGTGGCAGGGCTCGACCCACTTCAGCTGTCCGCTTTTCTCCGCCTGCCAGTCGCCGTGCAGTCCAAAGCTGGCCTGTCTGCTGATGGATTACCTGGGCGAACTAGTGTACCCCTTCATCCCCTTTTGCTCAGAATATACAGCTTTGCCCTACCCCGCCTGAAAGCCCTCACCTGAGCACCCCTGCATGGCCCTGGGGTGCAGTTATAAAAAGATGAAGGGGTCTGGAGCTTGGGTCGGACAGGGCTGGACTAGGGCATTGGAAGGGGGTTGTGGGGGGCTGCTGTAGCGGTGTTTATGGGGGCTAGCCAGGATTAGTTGGCGGCTGGTGGTTATTGATTCAATTTGAGATGCTTTTTTATCTGCAAGCCACCTAAGGCCAGCGCACATGCTAGCTTCCTCCAATGGGCCCTAATCCCTGCTGGTTATAAAAGGAATATGCCTTTGGTAGCGGAGGAGATGCTCCGAATGCCTGCGCTGCAGCAGAGGAGGCATCTGTCATGTGTGTGTTTGGTTGAGCCGGTACTGGGATCAGGGGGGCTCGGCATGTTGGCTGCAGGTTTTAGCTGGTGCTGAGAGCTAGAGTAGAGAATGAGTTGGCGCACTTTTGGTATGCACTCACTATTTGCACTGCTGGTGGTATCCATGTCTCCAGCATTAACATGCATGCAAGTTGTAGTTTAACTTGCAAATCAGGAGAGCCACGAGGCCCCATTTTTAACTCGACCTCACAAATGTGTGATCAAGCATTCAGTTATTCATTTGTGATTGAAGTAAAAAGTGAACTGGGAAAAAGAGATATAGTTTCATAAAATGCCTTACAAAAGGACAAGTTGTCTCATATCTTTTCAACAGTGGAAGTATGAGTAAAAAGAAAGAAAATGAGTGACAGGCACCAGAAGAGAGTGAGAGGCAGAGACCAGAGGTTAATGAGAAGACCAACAGAGGCTGATGGATGATGAAAGAGTGATTCAGCTCTTTTTCTCCTCCCCTCCCTCACTTGTGTGTTTATTCTGAGATTGTCATTTGTCATTGGTGGACGGGCCTTTCTTTCTCTCCTGCGACAGCCAGCTCCAAATCATGCGCAGACAGATGGAGGGGCCAGCAACTCAAATAGAGATGGGATGGGGGAGAACCAAGGCCAGCATCCCACGTTTGATGTCTCTCCCCTGGGCCTCATCCACTCTGTTACCCCTTTGGATGGAGCTGACAGATGGAACCTCGAGACACGAACCCACTGGGGACAGTGACACAGAAGTATGAAACAGAAGGAGGGATTGTGAGGGAGTGTGAAAGATGAATGGCTTGATGAATGGAAGTTGGTGTATGAAACAATGTGGAAGGCAAGAGCGTCTCACCATTTCAGCCTTTCATCGTGCACGATGAAGAACTCCGATTTCATGTACCTCGCCGACCATTGTGTTAATCGATAACACATTTTCACTTACAGAAGTAGCAGTCAAGAAAGAATGTCACTGAACTCAGAGGCTCCTTGTCCTGGTCATCGGGTACCGCAGTGTTATTGGTGCTCTTCTGGGGATCTATTTGGAATGACTTATAGTAGAAAGAGCTTGAGGAAAAGGATACAGGTGCCTTTCTATTCAGTTCAATCCAGTGTTCAGCATACCGTATACATCAGTTGTGTCAGTTGTAGTGTAGTAGCTCCAGCAGTAGCAGAAATGGTAGTTGATGCATGCAGCTGTGGCTGTTTGAGAGTTGATAGTTCTACAGGTAACCACTAGAGGCTGACAAACTGCTGTGCCCCAGGCCACAGCTTGCAACAGCTACTGACTTCTGTATTGCAACACCACACAAATTAAAAGCATATCATCAAATAATGCACACACATTGATATTCAGCATCCACTCTCACACCAGCAAACCACTTAACAGCTTCAAGCGGGCTGTAATGAGGAGAGCCTGACATTTTTTATTTTCACTCTGAAATCATTTCAAGATTCACTGGAAGTCTATTTGTCTGACGCTCGAATCGTTTGTTAGGAAGACAAGATATGTTCACAGATACAAGTGTGTGGCTGTATAGCTCTATTGTCCTGGAAGTGTGCTTTTAAATTATGGACAGGAACTGAATTCATTTAACCTCATTTTACTACTCTGCTCACCAAAATTAACAGGATTTGCTGGATACGTAAAAAAGGGGACGATGTGAGGTGATTGCATTAATCAAATCAACCTATTTATCCTTGGTAGCTGCCAGAAGATGGAAACTGAACGGTTTCCTCTTTCCATTCATGTCTGTGCTGCCAAGGAAGTGCCAAACATCATGCCAGAATGAATGGATAATTGTTGTGTCCACCTCTTGCCCAGTATGGAATTTGAGAAGCTGGATGCAGTGCAGGGGACAGTGGCAGTGCCAACCATCTGGGGCTTTCACCTGCCACCCTGCCCATGAGCCAAGCAGGAGGACCTGGATGTTATGGGCCTGAGGTACTGGGGCCAGCTGCCTGGAACAATTCAGCCATTTTCATTTCCAGCTACCTAGGTGCAAGAAACCTGCTTTTGGTTTCCTCTGTGACTTGGATGTCAAGCCCACAAGGAATTAAGAAGAGAAACTCTCAATTGATATATTTTTATTACATTTTTATACTTTTTAGTAAACATGGTTGCACCCAAGACCTTTTTTCACAGATGCACAAGATAAAAATTTGTCATTTATCTCAACATACATAGTTTATGCCGAGTAGAGATGGTGTGCAGTTTTCTCCACTGCTTTTCCAAACAGGACCATTCCAAGACCCTGAGGTATTACTTCAACCAGTTTTTGTACTCGCTGCTTCCCTGCAACCCAATCTCCATTTGCTCGCTTGACTGTGAACTTGAATGCTTTTTATTATTTAGTTTATTCATTTTTACTTAAGAGTTCTTGGACGACTGGTTTTCTTTAAAAATCTTTAATCAGCATACCTATTCCTTTCTTATTATGTATTTTGGACAGTCACCTTACACAGTTATGGGGCAGGCTATCATACAGTAAATTAATTTGGGAAAATAATTAGGTCCTACTGTAAATGAATCTCAAGAGAAACACCGAACGGCTTGCTCAGTGACCTTGATATGAACCTGAAACTTAAAAGCTTGCGGTATACTTTTAAAGCTTAAGCTGCAAGCTTTATCCATGTGTGCTTTCCTGTCCATGTTGAAATGCACACGGGTGGCTATCATCACCGTCAGCAGATTCATAAACTGTAAGCGCTGACATTTTTGCAGTGCTGCCATAAAGAGATAGTGGAAGTCACAAGTACATGTCACATACTGCACAGTTTATCAATGTTGATGAATTTGTGATGGATGTATCCCACGGTAAGAAACAGATTTCGCCCCTGCTCATGTAATGGAAATTGGGATGCCTGGCAGCTGTGTTCATGTTGGGGTCAAGGGGCAGGTCAAGTTTAGCTTCCCTGGCCTTTGCAGCCTGGAGCTCATTTAGCCCCCCTGTATTATGTACTGTATTTGTCGGGCCTTACTGATTGCTGCTGCAAGCCCTGTGGAATGTAGAGCACTTATGCACATTGCAGTCTCACTCCAGAAGCTGCATTCAATGGGAAATGTAGGTATGTGTTTGTGTGTGTGTGTGTGTGTGTGTGTGTGTGTGTGTGTGTGTGTGTGTGTGTGTGTGTGTGTGTGTGTGTGTGTGTGTGTGTGTGTGCGCGTGCGTGTCACATCCACTGTGCCTGTCACAGGACGTCAGAAGAGTGTGTGACACTGAGTTCAAGTGTTCTGTACACTTGTAAGTTTAAGTCTAAGAGAGGAGACGTTTGTTTTTGTACCGTACAGTTTATTATCTCTCTCTCTCTCTCTCTCTCTCTCTCTCTCTCTCTCTCTCTCTCTCTCTCTCTCTCTCTCTCTCTTTTATATCGTATTCAATTGTGACAAGCCGGTTTAAAAAAGG
>JAVQJD010018521.1:0-10059 GCA_036023655.1 Nannoperca australis
CCCATGACAACTGTGGGGAGACATGGTTTGAATTTCCTCCTCTCAATACTCGTCCGTTGTCTCTCTCTGGACTCTCTCTTTCGTCGATTTTTCTTTCCCCTGCAGCCTCGGTGTGTTTCTCTCCAGATCTCCTGCGGGATGTTCGTAGATCTGGCAACCACGGCCGGCTTAAGTTCAATCAGCTGATCCCGGGTGTAAACAAAAGCGGCCATGAAGTTGTTGCGCTCAGCTGACTGCAAGTGAAAGCACCTCCGGAGCAACAGAAGTACTAAAAAATTTACTATTGTATTCAAAAGAGAATAGGAGTAGAGAGAGGGACCAGTAGGAGTAGAAGAGATGAGGATATGATAGCGAGGATGAGGTTGAGTCACACGGGGTTAAACAGCACACTTGTGCAGTTGTTAGGGAAACATGGCACTGGGCTGTGTGAGTATTGTGGGGGAAGAGAAACTGTGGATCATGTAATTATTCATTGTAAAAAATATCAAAAAGAGAGGGAAGTACTGAAAAGGAAATTGGATAAAGAGTGTTTAAAATTGGAGGTGAAAGAGATTTTAAAACTAGATTCGGGACATGGGGTGATTAAGGGGTTATTTTGTTTTTTGGGGAAAACGGGGGTGGGGGAAAGGATTTTAGGTAGTGGGAGGAACCATTCAGTCCACACTCCATTTCAGAAGGTGGCGGTAATGCACCAAAAAGTTGTTTGCCAACCGCCATAAAACAAAAGAAGAAGAAGAAGAAGAAGAAACATCACAGTGGCGTCTCTTCGCGACACAACGTATCATTTTACGGCCGTGTTGTGGTCAGCCGTAAAGCGAAACGCGTGGAGTCGACGGAAGGTTAAAGTGAATCCTACAAAACACGGTAAACACGTATGTTTTCTGTATAATGTCGCTGTTTCAACTGCGCGTTACTTCATTTGATACCGCGTGGAATCTGTTTGTTGTTTGAAGATAGCAGCACTTTGTAAAGAGAGTTAAATGCCAGCGGCTTGTGGTTAGCATGCACAGGCTGTCATTGAAGGAGACTCGGGATCTGAAACGCATAACAACAAGCATCTGGCCTGGAGACACATTTATTGGACGGTCTTTACTTAATGTGTGCACGTTTGTTAAAATGAGACACACAAAGCTTTTACATTGGGGTATTTGTACAGCTAGCTGTTGTAGTTAGCTAAGTGCTAGCTAACTATCTACTGCTAGCTAGCGGGCTAATGTTAGAAACAGTTTAATGGATGCAAGGTGCCAACAACAATAATAACACAGAAAAAATTCATTTCAAAATAATTTCTTCTTCATATGATGTGTGATTCCAACAATAAGTGAAGTTGCACGTCACTTCCATATTGAGTCTGCAATATAGCAGTGGCCATAATAACTCTGTTATTCAGATATCTGGCATGCCAGGACAGATATAAAAGCAGGTTACTGTCTTTAGTCTTGTTGTCCTGTGTCATGCTGTACTGCTATGGATGACTTCTTGTTTATGTTTGTATGTATCAGCAGTTAACCAGCATGTTATAACAGTCATTACATGTAGCATGTGCAGGAAGATGCAAAAATACTTAACTATTTTACAACCTCATATCCAGTTGGTAAATGCTTTGGTTTTCTGTCCTTCCTCAGTCATTTAGTCTCACTTTACTACAGTTGTAAAAGCAGAGGGGTCTTTGGTAGTAACCCAGAATATAGTTTATCTCCTGCCAGGTGGGATTCATTGTCCTACCTTAATCTTAAATGTCCTTTTAAGCTTGCAACAAATGCCTTCTTTTACCAAATATAAATCTAATTGATGTGGTGCTCCATGATTGACTGTTTTTGTGGACACAAAAGGTTTTCCTCAGTAGTTCCCACTCTCGCACCTCCAGGTCGATCTGTGTGTCCGCTCTGTCTTCTCCTCTACGTCCTGTTTGGGTCATCTCTCTTTCCTCTCTGCTCCTCCTTCACTAGCACCATGCCGTTCGTGGACCTGCAGACGCGGCTCGGCATCAACCTGGACCGCTGGCTGCTGCTGCAGAGTGGGCCGCAGCCCAACAAGAGGGCGGCGCGCTGCCATGCTTTTGAGAAGGAGTGGATAGAGTGTGCCCACGGCATCGGGCAGACCCGCGCAAAGAAGGAGTGCCAGCTGGAGTTTGAGGACTTCTACGAGTGCATGCACAGGCAGAAAACGGTAACAGTCTCAGTGTGAATACTCGATGGCTTCACATGCTGTGAACACAACGTGGAGAGGCAGCAGCCTGGACATTAGAGAAAGGACCACTTTGGGTTTTAGCAGCTCTGACTTGCTTATTGGCAAGATATAAACAAGATAGAAGTGCAATTAATATTCACTTTTTTTAACATTCTTTTGTTTTACGACATAAAATCATAGTGGATGTATTCAGGCTTTTGGTCACTGATCAACAGATAAGAAAACTCAAAGTGAAAACTGTGTGTCTCTTTCTGTTGGTCAGCGTCAAAAATCCAAAATGTCCCCTGTGCTGTAAAACATTAAAACACGAGACAGTCCAGGGGTTGAATACTCTTTCTAGGCCCTGTGTCATAGCCTGTAGGGCAGCACTCGAGAGGCTGTCTGCATCGTTGCTGAGGTTTAAATGTTATTCCGCTAACGTAAGATTCTCATAAACTCAAGAAAGGAGAGTAATGTTGTAATTGCCTCTCAGTTGCTCAGAGTCTTTATTTGTCCTTAATTGCTGACATGTTGGCCTTTCTGTTAACCTGAGCAACATTAAACTGCCTGGTTCTTGTATAAAGTTTGCTGCGATGGATTGCAGGGAGGAAGAAGAAGAAGAAGGGAGCAAGTATCAAGCAGGAATTAAAAAAATGTATTTTATAAAGGTAAACAGCTAAAAAGGAATAACAGAAGTGTGTTCAGAAGGACAGAGAGCCCCTGAGGTACACGGCTGGCTGTGCGTGTCAGCAGAGCAGAGACTGACAGCTGATCGCTGTGAATGTGCTGCAGCAGCAGGAGCTTCCTCGCCTGGATCCTGACGCCTTGATTTGCTCGTTAGCCACGTCTCATTCTTTCAGAACATGATGGAGACGAAGTGCTGATTTTAAGATGAATGTCAGCTGAGACAAACTGACATGAACCTCACATCCATTGCAGATGTATTAAGGTGGAAATGTTAGTTGTTAACTAGCTGTTAGCAGCATTTTAACGTCAGAGTTGCAATGCACAAGACCACATCAGATGACGCTGCCTGCATCTCTGCTGGATTTTGATTTGGACGGAAATCTGCGTGTTGCTTTACAGCACAGAACTGGGTATGAATCTGTTCTTCTAGTTCTTCAGTTTCTCACAGTGACACATGGTGCAAGCAGTGAAAGACGAGGCTGAAACCACTTTTATCTTTGACTTTATCCTCCTCATGTTAGGGAGAAACAAAAAGGTGGAGGGATGCAGAACTTTGAATTACCCTGTTTTCTCTCTCCTGTTCACTTACCTCTCCTCCTCCTCCTCCTCCTCCTCCTCCTCCCTGCAGCACGAGAGGCTGCACGCGATCCGTCAGCAGCGCGACAAGATGGTGAAGGAGGGGACCTACATGCCGCCATCCTGCCACTCAGGCCAGACCGAGCAGTCGCCATGAGGGAACGCAACTGTTCGTGTTTATAGTAAATCAGATTATCACTATTTCCTGTTCGCCTGTACAAGTTTGCAAATAAATGTTATCATCTACTTTTCTTGTCTTTTCCTTCCCTGTCTGCCTTTTCTCTCTCTTCAGTGTACAGAGATGTGTGCAGGAGATGAGCATGAAAACAATATGGCCGCAGTTAACGGGAGTGTTATTTAGTTAGTTTTTACTGAATCCGCTGGATTTATAGGCTCTTAACAATCTCAGTACTTTTACATACTTTTCTTAAAGTAAAAAAAAGATGAAAGTTTTTTTATTTACAGTGAACTAATGCCGTTGGTCCTCATTATAATTATAACTAGTAATGAGATTTACACAAAACCCACCCAATAAAGTAAAACTACAAACAGTGCTACTTTTACTCAAGTAAATATCACATAATCTGAAACACCTCCTCCATTACTACAGAAAAAAGATATATGAATAACATCATAAATATATATAACCTTTGTATGAACAACAGACAAACCGTAATGGTGTGAAAATGTTCCCAGATGTCGTCGCGCGTGTTTCATCACTTTAGAATCTAACCATTAAAATCTGCAGCAGCACAGCTGTTGAACGACTTTGTGTCGTTGCTCCAGCTGTGGCAGTTGTTTATTGTGTTCAGCTGTGCCTCTGCTGTAGATGGACGTTTAACTACAGTCCATTTTCTTAACCCACTGACCTCATGTTAGCAAACCATTAAATGGATTAGCGAGACAGCGCTCCAGGGGGGCGGCTGGACCGCTCAGATGAGAGACTGATATGGATGGGTGCTGTTTGACATCCTCCATTCAATTACCAGCGTTTAACTGTGACTGATGGGATTAGGAGGCTCGGTGAACCGCCACAAGATGGAGCCAACAGCACAGACTGCAGTTTGTTAGGAGGCCTGAGGTTCATTTGTATGTGCAGAGAGTTCAGGCTGAGCACAGCGAGGAGGCCTGCAGCTACACGGAGCACACAGAGGGACTGTCCTCTGAAGTTTAATGACAAGAAGATGAGTTTATATTCTACACGGCACGTATGTTACTCATGCTGGTTTAGTTTTAATGCTTTAAAAAAGAAATGTGAATGAAGTGAGTATTCAGAATTACACAACTGGCACAAAACCATGTGAGATACCATTTAAACAAAAAAGCAAACTGAACAGTTAAATCCATAAAATACGGCATCCTCACCATTATAGGTTCTTTTATTTGGGTCATAAGTGTTGGATGAGACGTGGAGGCTGAAAAGTGTTGAGTTCTGAGCATTTACACAACATAAAGAAACGTTTTACTGTCAGAGGAACCATCTTGTGACCCTCCAGATTTCAAATCAAGTCTTGAAACCGCATTTTCATTTCAGACCCCAGCGGTGAAAATATCTGCTGAAAGCCCAGAATGTTAACAGGAGGTCAAAGGGAGAGTGAACGGCGTTTGACTGGTGCTGCTGTGCAGTTTGAATGTATCCCCACAATCTAAACTGTGCCCTCACTTTAATGTCAGTGTGTGCATGAAGACGTGCCGTAAAGTCTGAAGCCAGTTTGTCCTTATTATACTTTAAAGTCCAGATGATTGCGGCTGCATTGCTCCACATCAACATTAGATCTATGACTCACATTATCACAAGGTTTCAGTTATATAAATAACATGTTGTCTGCGTTTACAGCCAAAGACACCATCACTGAGCTCTGTTCATACTGAAGGATAATCAATCCAGTGCTGTCCAATAACTTATTGATAAAGGAAGAATGAGCAGTGACAGGAGGGAACTTTGCCCTCGTGTTTATCGTCACAGCGGCCTTCAGTTCGTGTGGCCGGTCAGTCCATTAGCTGCTGTTTGATAATCCAGCAGTCCTTCGCTGTCTGCTGACGGAGGGACGACGAGAGAGTCAGAGCCAACACCACCACCCCCAGCAAACACACAGCAACCCAGGGCCCTATCAGTCTGAGTGGCAGACAGACGCAGCAACTAATACAGCCACTGTCCAGTAACCACTCAGAGCTCCAGCCAAGTGTCATGTGACACGAGTAAAAGATTTAGTGGTGAAATATTGATATACTCTAAACAAAGGATGGTCTGAAAGCAAGTTACTGCAATTAATTAAAGTTACACAGTCACAGAGTAACTCGTAATGTAAAAAGTATAAACTCAGAACAAAAGTTAACAAGTAAAATTACACTTGTTAATATCGAACTATGCACACAAACATGCATTTCCCTTCATAATAAAAGTAGTATGCCTTCCTATATATGAAAAAAGTGAAAGCTATGGTGTTGATCCACGATCCAGGAGCTCATCTTACATGTGAAAGAGTCAAAAACACTTGTGACAATGGTAACGTTTACAGCTGAGGTGAGACTGAGACCACAGCAGCAAAGTTATGGGCTGTAAATCCAAAACAGTGAGCTGAAAGACACCGAAACGCTCTGTAGAGCTGAACCTCTACTAACAACGTGTCGCTGTGTTCAGATTGCAGGGACATTGTGCTGTTTACACTTCACACATTACACATGTTAACATACAAACCCTGAAGTGTGTGTGTGTGTGTGTGTGTGTGTGTGTGTGGTCTGGGACCTTCATACCAAAGGGCAGCCCAAACTGTGAAGACCCTCTCCGAACCCAACTCCTCTCCATCTCTCCGTCTGTAATCAATTGCTTTTGGAGCGACTCCCTCTCTTCCTCCAGCTGTTTGGAGAGGGAGGATGGGGTTACTGTGTGTGTGTGTGCGTGTGTGGAGGGATTATAAAGAGCCAGATTAATACTACTATCTCGAGTGATGTAAAAGTTCCAGCGCTGCTGCTTCCGCGAAATCCCGAATATGTGAATGAGTTTAGCCGCTGCGAATGTGTCAGTGTGAACGCCCTTTTCCCCTTGTCCTCCTTAAATTGAGAGAAAGTGTGAGTGTGTGTGTGTGTGTGTGTGTGTGTGCGTGTGCGTGTGTGTGTGTGTGTGTGTGTGTGTGTGTCGGCCTGGGTTTTGGCGGTGCTGTCGAGCCACAGATGACGCAGGAGTACGACCGAAATTTCAATTTCCGCGACACTTAACATACTCAATGGACACGGGTTAAGTGTCGGAGGCGTGAAAGAGAGAGAGAGAGAGAGAGAGAGAGAGAGAGAGAGAGAGAGCGGACCGGGAGAGGAGGGCTGGTGGGGGGTTGTTGAGAGGAGAAGAGAGAGAGAGACAGAGGGGGAAAGGAGGAGGAATCGGACAGCCATTTCCATTCAGGATTACGTTGCCTGCTGTTCTGCCCAGCCGCGTTTTGGAGGAAGCGTGGTATCAGAGACCCGATCGGTGGAGCGACAAACATCCAACCTTTCACCCACCCATCCATCCATCCATCTATTCATCCATCCTTCCTTTCCACCGGGAGGAGCGGGAGCAGCGGCGGCAGCATCCCCGGCCTCCCTCGCTCTGTGCTCGGATTCCAGGACCGCTGCTGCCCGGTGAAGGTAAGCGGCTCCGGAGCTCGTGCAGCCTGCTGATTTCTACTCTGTAGCTTCTAACGACAGCATAATCTGATATTTACAACACCTGTCCAGTCGGGGGATGATATTAATTGTTCATTGACACGGATACCAATCAAAAGTACCAGCTCGAGACGGTTTATTGTCACTACAGCCTCAGTTTAGGGGCATTTATTAGGGGTGTAACCAAAACCTAAACGGTGCATATTAAAAGTAACACACTGGTGAATTGGGATCGACATGGTGTTGTCTTGGGGTTATCTGCTCGCTCCTCACAGAGAGATCTCTTGTCAGTAACGTGTTGATCGCAGCCTGTCAGTTGTTGTGTGAAGCCGTCCACTTTCCTCCAGCTCGTGATCTGTATTTCTGGAGGGCTGCAAATACCCAGCGCACTCTCAGGAACAGAGGGTCTGTGGGTCGTGAGGCTGCAGAGCTTTCCCCCAGTAATGAGACTCAGCAGCAGCCACAAATGGATACATGTAATTAGCTGGTGTTACCAATGCAGGCAGTGGTGTGTGTGTGTGTGTGTGTGTGTGTGTGTGTGTGCTGGACAAAGAGCCCCGTGCTTGCAGCCTGCTCCTGCGTGTCTCCATGTCTGATGTCCATTCATGCAAACACATTCACAGAGAGAGGGAGGCATGCTTGTGTTGACATGAAACAACACTTTGTATCATGAGAGGCCTTTATTGATCTGTGCACTCCCAACAGCCAATTACATCTAGAGACCCTCCATCACCACGCCTCCACCTCCACCTGCTGTATGAATCCCAGGGGACTCCACCACTGCTGTCTGTCTGTCTGTCTGTCTGTCTGGAAAACCTCCGTGATTTTATGCAAGGTGCATTCAGAGAGAGAGAGAGAGAGAGAGAGAGGATTCAGGACTCCCCTCCTGCCGCTTTGTAGCAGATGGTCAAATGCACCTCCATCTCCCTCCACCCTTATGTTGGACCTCCAACTAGCAGGCGGCTATTCTCCTCAGTCTGATCTCAGATACTGTGACACACACACACAACCAATTCATAATTCATTCCCTTTTTATTCAAGGCAGAATTAGGCTAAAATTGGTCTCCTCTGTGCAGACACACACACACACACACACACACTACTGCTGTGTGTTATAGTGGTGAAAAGCACCAGTGTGTCTCTGCTGCTGGGGATAAAGAAGTGTGCGATTAGTATGTGACGTGGTTGTAGTTTGATTTAATCACACGTCTCTTTGGAGATGGCACCAGGATCTTTGGATCGGCTGCTTCTGTTTGATTAATGGAATCGGTTTTGCACATACGACCATAACGAGACATAATGTCAGTGGATCCCCTCTTTATCTCCTGTTCTTGTTTGTCTCGATTATCTTCTTTATTGATCTATTAGTCGTTAAGTCTCTAAAATGTGGGATAATAGTGAGAAATGGCCATCACGACATCCCAGAACTCAATGTGACGTCTTCACGTTGTTTTGTTTTGTCCGACCAACACTTAAAACCCAAAAGATATTCAATTTACAATTAAACAGTACAGACATTTTTTTTGTTTAAACTGTTTAATCCATATTATTTCCACAGAATAGTGAAACATGAGACTCTAGGATTCTGCTCTTGAGCTCAACAAACAATGAAGGTCCTAAAACCCAACGTGACATCTCAGGATTCATCTCAATATCCGAAGATATTTGATGTGTACAAAAATCTAAAAGAAAGAAAAGCAGAACATTTTTGAGACACTGAAGCCCGAAGATGTCGTCAATTCATCGCCTTTCTAACATCAGATCAACTGGTTCCCAACTATGTTGAGCTCGTGACCTCTTCAAAGAAGCAGCGTCTCCTCATTATGGCCTCGGCGTGGACGTTAGCGATGATCATTTCTCATTCGGAGAATATGTAGATGCGTTAAAGAGATTTTAATATTCAGATGATGCAACAAAAACATCCCTCAGAAAGGTTTTAAAATGCAGATTATTATCTTACCTATCTAAGATTATTATTATGATTATTATCATATTTTACTTTGTTTTTCCTTTTGTCTTGATCTTGACCTCCAGTTTGGAAACCTCTGGATTTCAGCACTGTTCACGAATTCATCCTTCTTCTCTTTGTGAAATGCTTAACTGGCATCTCCATCCTCCCTCTGCCCGCCTGCCTGTCTGCCTGCCTGTCTGCCTGTCTGCCTGCCTGTCTGCCTGCCTGTCTGCCTGTCTGCCCGCCTGCCTGTCTGCCTGTCTGCCTGTCTGCCTGCCTGTCTGCCTGCCTGTCTGTCTGCCTGTCTGCCTGTCTGCCTGCCTGCCTGCCTGCCTGTCTCCCTGCAGCTTGTTGGTATGCACGCAGCATCTTATCATGAGTGAAAGTAGAGACGGAGAGAAACAGAGACCCTGTGACTCTGCTCTTCTTTCCCTTTATCTCTCCGTCTTATCGAAACCTTCGTCACTTATTAACCCACAAACCTTTCTTTCTTTTTCAGTGCATAAACCTCTCTCTCTCTCTCTCTCTCTCTCTCTCGCTCACTGTAATTAACTCCCTCTCTCTGTCCAGTCATTCTGAATAGTAAGCTGCAGTTGGCAACCCCGTCCAGTTTGTCTCTGTGTTTATATGCATATGCGTGCTTTTCTGTGAGTGTCTATGCACGTGTATTAATGTATGTGAGTGAGTGTGTGTGTGTGTGTGTGTGAGTGTGTGAGTGTGTGTGTGTGTGTGTGTGTGTGTGTGTGTGTGTGTGTGAGGGGGCTGAGGCTAGTTATTCATTTTTCCAGGCAGTCAGTGTGTTACTCATCACGACTGGGGGCTGCGTTACAAGGGGAGGCATTTCTTATTCATCCTCATCCTCATCCTCACTATTTACACTTTTAATAGCTGGTGTGCCTTAAACGTGCAAGATAAACACATTTGAACCAGACAGGAGTGTTTTCAATCATGGTTCTATGCACTTGATGTAAAGCTCTTATTTTGGAAGTCGCTTTGGATAAAAGCGTCTGCTAAATGCCGAAATGTAATGTAATGTA
>JAVQJD010018522.1:0-12783 GCA_036023655.1 Nannoperca australis
TCCCACATCATGAAGGCCCTGGAAAGACTCGTCCTGGAGCAGCTCCGGCCCCTGGTCCAAACATATTCGGACCCTCTACATTCTACACCCTCTACACCTCTACACCCTCTATTTTCTACTGTTCATTATTATTTTTTCAATAACTTTATCGAGCATTGTAACTGTATCAAAAAGCAATTTCCCTTCAGGGATTAATAAAGTATTTCTGATTCTGATTCTGATTCTGATAGACAAATGCAGTGAACCACAAGCAACACTGTTGATCAGACTTATTTTCCATTGCTGGACTTAATAATTAGCATTATTGTAAATGTCAACGTGATTTCGAATAAGGTTTTCTTACTGCTGGGATTTCACATTTAATCTGTACAGGGCACACATGAACAACAATTAGATCACTTGACCTTCACCATGTTCACCATTTTTGGGTTCCCCCACCTCCTTATATAAGTTGACTCCAGAGATGTGGGTGAAATTGGTACAAAAATAAACATACTTTAATTTAGCATGATGAGATTTCTGTGTGGCCTGGCATGATATTTTTTATTTGATTGTTAATAAAACACATTATCACATAAGGAATTTGCATTGTGTTGTGTCAGTTTCTGTCAGGTTCTGATTCCTGATAGGCACTTGGAATGAAACAAAAGGAGGAGAAGTACTGTCAGTAAAAGTAGAGGAAGTGTTTGTGGTCTTACCAGTGCTGTCATCATAAACCACAGTGACCGTTTTCCACTTGAAAAAGTGGACCAGGTCCAGGATGGCCCGGCTGAGGGATGAGAAGTCAGGATAGAGGCTAACGTAGAAGACATCTCTGTTGTCCGATACCTGGTGCTTCCACTTGGTCTGGATGTGTGGCACCCCCAGGGCATTGCAAATGGACTGGACCGCATTGGCTGAGGAACTGTGAGAGGGACCAAAGATGGCTGCTACCCCCAGAGAAAGCTGGTCACAGGCTAGAGAGGGGAAACATTTGACTAGTTAGCTCCCTACTACTTTGTTGCATCATATGTTCATGATGACCAGTGGTCCATTCACTTTCTGCACAGCTCAGGAACGTATGCAACAATTCTGGATATACATGTTAATAGAATTTATTTGCTTATTTCATCTTTATCTAAAGTATAAGTCTGGTGATATTTTATATTGTTCTTATTGTCAACAAATCCCATGTGCAGAGCCAATCCAACAATTAATGTATCCTACCAACAAGTATTGCGTGTGTATCTTGTGTGTAGCATAGACCTCCGATGTTGTCCATAAATGACACTAAACCCATCAATGAGCCACGGTGTTGCCCCAGCTAGATACTCACTAGACTTGCCATTTGTAATTTCTGTTGAATGGTTGCCACTCATCAAGAAGGTGGGTCTATCCTTATATGAGCCAGTATCACAGAGCCATGAAAGGAGACAGAGACGAGGAAGAAGAGAGTGGCAAGCTGCTAATAGCAACGAAACCTTTTGTTGAAACCATTATATACAATGAATGATGACCTTTAGTATTTTGGTTTGGTTGATATCTGCAACTATTCGTTTATCAAAATGAACTGAAACCAACAGAACTCAGTGTATGGTAGGTGACACAAGAAGAGGGCTGACTCCCCCACCCAGTCGAGTGAGTCAAAGCTCACCGGGGTTCAGTTAAGGCCTGATTAATCTGTCACTGATAGTACATCTGCAGTAGGAACAAATGGCCTTGGGGCTGAGAGGGACGGACAAGCACATCTTTGGATTTGGTTTTGTCATGGGATTTGCTGACAATCAGGTGACTACAAACGCCAGCCTTATCCTTTAAACATAAAAGCCTTATTGACGCTAAGGTTTTGTATTTGTCTGGACTGGCCAAGATAGACAGCAAAAACACAAGTTAAAAATGTTCAATCATCAAATAAAAATCAAATGGAAACATGCTATACATTCCCATCAAAATATAATATACTTTCCTGTTTCAGCATAACAATATGTGCACAAAGCCAGCGCCATAAAGAAATGTTTTTCCTAGTTTGTTGTAGAAGAACCTGACTGGCCTGCAAGAACTGGATCAACTGGAACTCAGACTGCAGACGATTCCCCTGAGCATGGGTACATTCATGCCCATGGTTTTGGAATGAGTAATCCAAATATATTTGGCTCTGTAGTGTATACTAATGTATATATACTGGAAATATATATACTGCTATTGATTACACAACCTCTGCTGCAGTACATTACATTTCCACAAGCTGAAGCTGAAGCTAAAGGTGTGACTGAGATCAATTTGAGCTTACTTTCATGAAATTGGAATTCGGAAGACATACAAACAACTGCACATCTTTGTATTAGCTGGTCTCTGCACTCTAATCACCTTATTTGATATAAGGGAGTTGGCTAAATCACTGAGACAGGATATAATGGCCCGTAATTGATAAGAGACTTGAAATGTCAGCCTGATGCAGACACAAAACTGATAGATTATAGCACTTTATTGGCTGTCTCTGGGGGCCAAACAGGTCTTTGAATTATTGCAGCTGATTCATTACCTGGAACCAATCAATTCTCTCTGTTTACATTTGAAGTGCTCAGCCATTTCTCCCTCGCTTGATTATAATTGTCACAATCTAAGCCACTGCAGCTCACAAGCCTCAAAAGGAGAATACATTTACTATGCAAAACAGCTATGGCATAGCATATGTGCACACACACACTCACTCACAGATATATTTAAACACACACACACACACACACACACACACACACACTGAAAGCTTACCAACACCAGGGGCGGATCTTTCAATCACAAACACATAAATACCTTTCCTGGAGGCTTCAAAGCTGTCATAGATGTTTATCCTTTGGATGTCGTAGGTGAGCGTGGTGTTTGGCAGTAGGGTTCTGTTCCTGTTGATTGTGTTTAAAGCAAACTTAAAGGCTAATTCCTCAGCGCCTGATGGGCCACTTTCAATGGACTCAAATATCCCCCCTGTCAAAGAAAGATACACAATTGATTAGTGTTGAATTGTTTTAGTTGAAAAAAATGATGATGATTTCACAATAGCCTTTAGTCATGATTACATAGAACCTTCTATTACCACTAATTAAAGTTGGAAGAACAATATCAGCGACCTATGCAGAAGAATTTGGCCACCTTAAAATATTTTATTGTCAATATGACAGAAAAGGAAAGGAAATAAACACACTCTCTCTCCAGCCTTCCTCAATATCAGTCACACATGGACAAGTGTTAAGTTGAAATCACGTCATCACAGAGAAAACGCAGATTTTTCTTTTCATTCGAACCGGAGTACTGCATTCAGGCTGCGGCGGTGGGGGCAGCACAGGGTGCTTCAAAACGGGCATCGGCCTGCGGGAAAAAGATGTCATACTGCACCAGCCAATCACGCCCACAATCAGACCGAACCTGTTTACTGTAATATTCCGCTGTTTACCGAGCAACTGTGAAGATGGAAGAAAGACTGATAGATCAGTTTGGTAATGACTATACAGTCATACATCAGCTGTGGTACTCCCTGCCACGAGGAAGTACAAAGATGCAGTGGCTTGGCTGGTATCGCTCTTCAAGCTGGGATTGCTGGTAGTATAAGACACTCCCACACCGCCGCACAACCCACAACGCCAAATTCTGTGTGAATTTCACCTTACTCATTACTTAGTGCTCAGTAAGTAATTGCATCACTTTACTAATTACTTGTCAGAAGATGTAATTAGTCAAATTACCAACCAGATCCTAATATTTACAAATATTTTCCCCCGGCTTTTTATTTATCAAGTCACTAACTCATTTGTCATTGCAAATCCTTTCATCCTCGATCTGACCAGTCCTCAGCGCATTCCCACCAGTTCTAGTCACCTTCACTGTATTCAATAAAGGCCTACTACATACTACAGACGAACGCATTCTTCTTTTCATAGTAATGTGCAGTATTAAACTGTTAGTACAGTTTACTTTGCAGTGTGCTAGGCTAGGTTTAGCCGCTTTCTGGTTTTGGAAAGCAGAAATAAACAATGGCACGGCAAGCCACCAGTGCTTTGCATTGTGGGACACAGTTGTCTGGTCTGATGCATACTACAGTTTTTTTACAAATCACTATGACATCTGGGTATTTTTAGCATACTTCAGATTTAGATTTTAGTTTACATACTGCATACTACATGCTACATTTTGGTCAAATCAGTATATACTGCTAGTATAGTATATAGTATGTTTTGAATACAGCCCCC
Organism: Nannoperca australis; assembly: GCA_036023655.1. Taxonomy (NCBI): domain Eukaryota; kingdom Metazoa; phylum Chordata; class Actinopteri; order Centrarchiformes; family Percichthyidae; genus Nannoperca; species Nannoperca australis. Next base: position 4,221 of record JAVQJD010018522.1, read on the forward strand.
ATCCCCACACCCACCTGCTTCTAATTCCTTAATTAGTCTCCTAGTGCAGTTTACCAGCCCATTTCTGTTTACTGCTTACCAGACAGAAACATCACATACTGCATATTCAGCAATTAATGTATGTAGAAACAAAATAAAGTATTGGAGTTTTCGCTGACAAGTAAACAGCTAGCTGAACTATATAGCCAAATATCCAGTTTTTACAGAGGGTATATTCCTACACTTCCTGCAAAAGCTAACACAGTCTCTTCGCTGAATGCACAGATGTTTAATGCAAATTCAAACAGGGCTTTCGCCACAATTGCAGAGTCAGAGCTGAAGTAAACTCCGAATGACTCATCGTTGCAATTGGGAACAAACACAGAGGAAGAGATAATACATTGACCGAAAATTTGCCCAGAATCTCATAATGAACTGATTAAACTGTGATATGTTTAATCAGGGTTATATTAATGCAGCTTTAGATCCTGGCACCCACATCAACATTTTAACCATTTGAGCCCCAGGCTATTTTTGCTCAGTTTGCACAAAGGCACATCTTTTTTATTTAGAAATTATTTCATGTTCTAGAGCAGTATTTATGAAGAGATATTTTTTTGGGCAATTCTTGGTTGTTCTCAGCATTACTTGTGTCAAAAGATATATTAAATTAAATAAAGTAATATTTTTAAGGATCTGAAGGTTAAAGGAGCACCTATTTTTATATGATTTATATATATAAAAAGTTATAAAAAATGTATGCTTAAGACCATAACTAATCAAGCGTTTAATATCATGGCACTGTATATGAATGACCCATGAGCCTCATGATAGCAAAAGCAACCGGATTCAGTGAGGATTCAGTAACAATATAAGGCACTGTGAAGTGTTTTTACTTTAGAAAGCCATAGAAGTTTTTTATAAAGTGTGGGTCTACAGCTCTCCAGTGAATAAATCTGACAGGCAGCAGATGAATGGACAGAGAGGAGGCTTGGGGAGTTGGGGTTGGGAGGGTCGGGTTCTGAGATCAATGTACTCTGATTGGCTGGTGAATCAATCAGTCAACCCCTTGGGGAACAGTGGAGAACAACTGTGAGAGATTGAAGTGTTTTGTTTGGGTTAGCCCTATGGCCTGGACCTGGCTCAGTGTCAGTCAGAGGGAGCTTTATTTACTTCAAGTAACTACAAGCACTCTACTGTAGGACCCTCTTCAAGTCTAGATGTAATCCATACACACCACTGCATAAGTACTGCAGGTCCCTGTCACAAGCGATTACCACAGGGCCAGCTGATTCTGATCAATGCTCCCTTACAGTGGTTTCACTAGTGGACTCTACAAATGCCCTTTTTCAACAGACACATATTGTCTGTATGCTGGAGCTTAAAGCAAACATCTAAACAGAGAGACCTCTGACAGCAGCAGCACTGTCAAGTTTCTACTTTCATTAGTATTCATCTCATGGGAGAGCCCTATTTTGCATGCCATAATGAGGTTGAAGGAATTAATAAGCATCAGTTAAGCGGGATGTACTATAATTGGAAAGCTGAGTGTTTAAAATGGGTCCATTCACACACGAGAAGCGCAGAATCATTGCAGAAAAGTGAATCAGTCTAAGAGAGGTGACTGTCTAAGTTGGTATGTTTGAACAAAGAGTTACTTGCTTGCCAGCATGGACATGGGCATATGGAAATGAAGCAGAATAAGCAAGATGAAGATAGAAGGAAAGAAGAAGAAAAACATAAAATGCTTGTTGTCATTTTAATGAGAGCTAGTGTAGGGTTAGGACTGGGATTAGTTTGAAATATGAAATGGTTCTATTCCAAACCGCTCTTTACATTTATTCCCAATTTCTTTTTTGGGGACTTATTTCAATCAGTGGGTGTCATTCAAAAATATTTCCTAATTTAATCTTTTAAATAAGAGAAAAATAGAAGAGAAAGACATAGACCTGATGATCATGAAATGTGTGCAATCATAATAAGAATGCAAAAGAAGTCTCTCTCTCTCTCTCCTTTAATATATATGTATATATACTATAACAATAATATTTTGGGTTGACTGCATGTCTCAGATAGCCTTTTAACACATGAAGATCTGGAGAAAGTGGCCAGGGTCATATTGGCTGCTCTGCTGTCACCACAACCCTGACCGGAATAAACTAAAGCTAGTATGTAGATGGATGGAGATATTTAAGCAATGGTGTGACTGTCTAGGGGAAAACAGCATTGGCCCACCTGCCTGGTAGGCAACCAGAGCATTTATTGCTGAATCCACACCTACATCACATTTGTGGAAGAGAAAATAGAAGCGATGTATTATGTTTACAGGAGCTGGGCAGCAGGACATAACAAGTCCCAAGATGGATGCGTGCAGTGGATGCAGGACTCATGGAGACGCTGTGCTCTGACTTATGCTTAAAATAGAGGCTTGTGTATGTGTGTGTGTGTGTGTGTGTGTGCGCCTGCAACCTATTCTCCTTCTCAGATCACTTTGTGTATCAACATAATGAAGAGATGTTCATGAACATAATGTCACAAAATGCTTACTGTCAAGGAATTTAATTTGTTTCCCTGCAATGACTGCTCATAGCAACTAAAACATAACTAACCGTTTTAGTTTTGGATCTGGTTAAGTTTTGGGAAAGACTGTCGTATTGATTAAATATTGAAAGGCTCAATAGTGAGAGAAGCTTGAGACATTACTTTTTTATATTTAGTGGTAGAGAAGTATTCAAATTGTTTAGTAGTAAGTATATATTTTTAACTATTGTGTGGTATAGTAATGATACCACCCCTTAGCGTTTAAAAAAAACTGAGTTGCTTGGTCCTGAGTGGCTTATTACTTAAGTACTCTGTTAACTGCTCTGATCAATCATGGAGGCAATGTTTTGATCGTATATAATTTTCAGACAGTACACTGCCTGTTGGGATCGTTAAGCTTCAACAAATCCTTGGGATAAGTGTAGAACGTGGCGACGGCTGTGAGTGCTGTGGTCACTGTGTGTCCACTGTCATTTGATCAAATTGATGAAGTGCTGATGGATTTCTCTCTTGACTGATCACTCCTCTCTGGCACTGGGTCAGGCAGCATGGCTTTGAAGGGCTGTTATCTTAGGAGGTTTATTGACACACACACACACACACACACACACACACACACACACACTGACTGTTACGCTTCTAAAGTGCTTATTTATAATACTGAATTGATGCAGATAAACTCTTTTTCGGTAGGCGGAGCTCTTATCTTTATCTGTTCAGCCATGTTGGCTGTTGGTGCTAACAAACTGCAATCAGTTTGTTTTACACAATCTGGAATTGTGGGCTTAAAAGAAAACACAGATTTAGCACCAGCTCTGTTATCAACAGGTTGAGTTTTGGATTTGGTTTAGAAAATACAAATGTGGACAAAAGAGAGGAAGCCTGGTTTGAGTTGAGGTGCAATAAGCAAGCAACAACCACCATGGTTGCTGTGAGAAAACCAACATAACAAACCAAGAATGTTTGTGGGTTTCATCAATGATTTCTTATTTTACAAAATATGCGTAGAAAAGAACAAAATTAATAGCTGTTCAGGACCACTGATGATGGGTTTTGTGTCAAATAATGTAACACAGTTGGCATTTGGAAACCACATTTCAACATATAGAAGAGGTGTTTATGGAAATTATGTTTATATTCTCCAAATGTTGTTGTCCATGTCAATGGTTTTTCAAGTCAATGGACATTTAATATGGCATGGAGGTCATAGGGAGGAGGTAGAGGTTGGGATAGATGCTAAGCATACAAAGAACAGGTGGTCATCAACATGTGGTTTAGGATTAGGCAACAAAAGCACTTTCTTTTGGTTAAGTTAAGGAAAAGATTGTGGTATTAGATTAATTTTACATGTATATTTACTCAAGTATTGTACTGAAGTTCAGTTTTAAGGTAGATGTATTTTACTTGAGTATTTCCATTTTATACTACTTTGTACTTCTATTCCACTAGATTTGAGAGGAAAATATTGTAATGTGTACTCCACTACATTTATTTGACTGCTATAGTTACTAGTTACTTTTCAGATTAGGATTTTACAAACAAAACATGTGATCGGTATATAGAATGTGATGCTGTGTCATAGATGTAACTACCCAAATAGCTACACCTCAACCAGCTATAACATTAAAGTACTAGTTTACATGTTATTGTATCTATAATAATGGTCCACTCGTATAATGATATAACACTGACAATCTGATGAACACATACTTTGTTTTGCTGATAATACTTTTGTACTTCTACTTAAGAGAAATTTTGAATGCCGGACTTTATCTTGCAATTTTCTATCTCTATAGTGTGTTAGGCAGGACGCCAAGTGGAAGAAAACATTCTTAGCTGCTCAAAAATCACTATGAATGACAGCTCCAACTAACTTATAAAACAGATGAGGCATACCAGTACTCATTAATGAACAAAAGCATGCAAATGTTCAGAAAGCTTACTGCATTAGTGTCTAATAATTCTGAGTAATGTGGCTATTGACCGAGGTGTATACTCACAATTATTCACATTTCTCTGAAGGATTCAATTATTTAGCAGATAATGATTTTACAATCTTCTGAAGCCCTTGGCTTGTAATGTAGTATTTTGAAATTGTGTTATAACTAAAAACAGTTGACAGGAAGTCATGATTTAGAAGTGTTTTACATTTATTTTTACAAATGATTCACTGCTATTTTGCTATTTCGAGATGTTTTGTCATTATATGGCCAATAAGGTGATGACAAGCAGAAATATTGGGCTGCTTTATACACTATATACACATGCTGCTGTATACATAGCAGCTACACTGTCCTGTAATAAATACCTACACTACTGTACACATATGTATGAGGCAATTATCATAAGTGTGAGTGTTATTGTATGGTATAACGCCACTTAGAAATAGAACAATACCTATATAATCAACTGTTTAAAACCCACTCTACATTCATTTCAACAGTTTTGAAACAGAGACAATGACCTACCAAATTAGAAATCAAGTTTCTTAATATCTATGCAGTAAACAGTTTGATTATTAGGACCACAATTCAATTGTTTGTTTAAAGATTTTTAACCTAAGATCCATCAAATCTTGTGGCTTTCATCAGCGAATGGCAATTACTCAGTAAGCTAAGTGATTAATATGGAGGTCAAAGGTTTGTCATTTCATTAATGGTAGTATTCTTTCCATTCATAATTTTTTATTGAATAATTAATGCAAGTTTCTACTTTTAGTTCAAATGCTTTCATTATTTTCTTTAGTAATTTGTAATTATGCAGTATAAATAAAGTTTTGCTCTCGCAATATAGTATAAAGAAAAGAAAGTGTGAAGATACATGCATGTGTGTGGTGAATCACACACAGACAGTATGTTCATCAGGCTGAATACATTATGTGTCAGCATGTTGTATGAATCACCCCCCATATGCGTGTGCCTTGCTGTTTTGAGATCAGTATCACACATGCACATACGTCATTGGTGGTACATTTAATAAAAACAAATGCAAAATCTATTCCCCATACCCATTTGCCAAAAGAGAGGCTGGGGGACATGTTCTTTGTGCTTAGTATGCTGACTTGATCTAAAGCTGTTATTGATGTAATTGAATCAATTGAGGTTTCTGTTGTCATTGTTACTCCTGTTTACATTGAGCATTTTACATCAACCTGAAATTGGATATCTAGCTTGGTCTTGTAAAATAAGAGGAGTTTCATGGAAGATCACAGTATTATGTAGTTCTAGAGTGGTATAAAAAGATCTGGATTTACAATCCTCCATTATCTATTAGAGCAGTAATGATGCTGTAGCACTGCTGCTTGATAATAATTTGTAACAAATGAGGTTCCGCAGAATACAACTGCACAATTGCCTCCTGGGAGCTCAGTGACTGACAGGTGCCCTGAGCCACAGAATGGTGAGTCCCTGGTGGCTCAAAGACACACTGTTGAGACTAATCCATTAAGTCCCTGTCCTGTCTGTATGGACATACTGCATCAAACACTTTCCAACTCCATACTCACCAATTGAAGACATAAATAATTAATTATGACACTGGTAGTAGCACTGAAGTCAGTGTAATCATTATAACCCTAAGGAACAGTGGGGGGGATATCGGCAATAGCAGAAACTGTACTTTCTTTTCAGGACCATTTCATCTTATACAAAATGTACAACACAGAATGTGCTACAGTAGAGACAGAATAAATCACTACAGGTCTTAATCACTGAAGTCTTATCAACTGATTTGTACATGTATTTCCATTGGAGATCAGTTCAACCCTCTGGTGACAGACTGCACTATAATAAAGTGTTTCTGAGTAAACGAGTCAGTTGTTAGCATTAATGCTGTTTGGCTTGCTAATGCAGCTTAGTTTGTATATTGCACTCCTCCTCATTCAGTGAGTAAAGGACACATTGAGCCAAGAGACTGACGGTGTCCAAAGGCAGATTCAGACAGAATGTGGAAATACATATAGAGTTCAAATTGATGCTATCACAAGAGGGCTTCTGTAGCTAAGCAAATCTCCCTATGAAAGATAAGAAATGTGTTCTCACATGAATACTACAGGTAGCCAAACTGTAACATTGCTGGTACCTAGATCAATACTTTGGATGTCATAGTAAATTGCAAACAAATCTTTTTCTGAATTCAAAGAGACAGCATAGGATGGATGAGCAGCTTTTGCGATTGGTTTACTGCCTGGACAAATGCAAAGATGACTTCTGTACTCCTCTGAACCCTTCAAGTGAGTTCATGAGCAACATGTCATCCTAATCCTTCTCTATGAAGTGAATAAAGGCCCTATCACCGCCTCACTGGGCTATGACTTAACTCAGGGCCCTACAAGGCTATAGGCTGGCCTTTCCCACGTCTCTCTGGCAGGCCTGGGCAAACACCAGGCATCATCCATCTCAATTTTCTCTCTCAAAAAAAAGACAGAAATTAATAGGAAATCCTGCTTCACCTCATCGTTTCTGTTCAGTGAAAATTATTTATGAGGGAAAATACGCTAGCTTCCCCCACCTCTTTCCACCCTTAGCTCTGAGTCCCTGTCTGTTGTTGACAGTTTGATGGCGATCAGTGTCAGAATATCAGTGCTGCAGAACGGGAAGCGTAGCATGACGAGCTCTGAGAGCATGTTCCATCTTTATCACAGCTGAGGCTCTGCTGCAGTAGACAGGGTTTGGGGGGAGAGAGGGAGGGTTGCAGGGCAGAAATAGGCCAGATGGAGGCAATAAAGGGAAAAACCATGCAAAGGCATTGGGGAACGTAGAGATGCAAACAGAATAATGTGGGGAACAATGAGGGAAAAGGGGCAGTGATCTTCAAAAGAAAAATTAAGAAGTTGTGGCTAGAAGTTGTGAATCTCTGGACAAAAATGGAAAATATGGACAGGAAGACTGGATGAACAATAGTATGTCCTACTTCAGCCAACCAGCTGTGTTGCATTTGTTGGGACACTTAAGACTTAAGTATGCTTCAAACGGAGTGCTTGTGGGATCATCTAACAGCGTCAGCATGCTCCTTTCTAACTGTTTGAAGCAGCCCTCCTCATTTCCACTAATTTTGTAACTTTTAGAAACAATCGGAGGTATGAAGGTGAGAAAGGGTATGAACTCACACAACTTCTTCCGTCATCTTTGGCTTGTGCAACAGAGTGCAACACTGAATGCTTTCAAGGAGAAACTGTCCAAATGTTTGTGCTGTTGTCCCCATTTGTGTGTATTATTGCATCAAAACTGCAAAGGCAGACAAAATGCGCAGAACTCTTGAAAAGAACGGGGAGACAGTGGGATGCAGCCAGAGGAGGCTACAATGGGTCACCATTCAGAACAGCTATAATCAAACTTTAGATTACCTAGTTAATTTTAAGCATACTGAAACCTTTAAGGCAGGGGTCTCAAACTCGCGGCCCGCGGGCCAATTGCGGCCCGCATGACGATATTTTGCGGCCCCCTACTTGACCGCAAAGTTTAGGGTTAGTGCGGCCCGCGCATTTTTCTCATACTCACGTGTGTGAGTCGTTGCCAAGCAACGCAAATTAGCAACGTCGGTGAACTGCAGCGTCGTTTATTACTTTGGTTTCTAAATCTCTCTATGTACGTTTCTTTTGTCACCCAGCCCCAGTCACGTCGAGATAGCTAAACATTTCCATGCATCCTCAGTCGCTCTTGATGAGAGCACAGACGCTACTGACACTGCGCAGCTCGCAACATATGTCCGTGGTGTTGAGGACAGTATTGAAGTGATGGAGGAGTTGCTCACAGTGATTCCAATGCATGGCCAGACCACTGCTCGGGAGATATGTCGCCAGTTGTGTGATGCAATTGTGGAGACAGGTGTCGTGCCAAGTTAAGTCCCCCTGCCAGATTCCGTATCCCCTGTCCACGGTACAGCGCGTTCATTCGACAAGAGTTGAGCTACGACACTTGCTCAAAAATGGAGCTGACTTACATTACTTTGTCATCATATGTTAGTTTTTGAGAAGCTAGATCCAGTCCCATTATAATTAACTATATAATTATAACATGTATCCAAGACAAACCCCCTGTCACAG
>JAVQJD010018529.1:0-12502 GCA_036023655.1 Nannoperca australis
AAAAGAAGGGGGGGGGGGAGCAAGAGGAAGGAGAACATACAGTAGTACAGTATAACAATAATAGCAACATTGGCGGTTGAGCAGGAACACGGGGGCAGCAGGAGCAACCACAAATCCAGACTCTACAGCGCCAGAGGCAGAAATACTGCAGAAATCTTTAGGAGAGAGAGAGAGGGGGACGAGAGAAGCACACAGCTAGGGGAAGAAGGTGAATTAGTGACAAGCATTAATGGGATATGAGTGTCTACAAATGAAGAGGAGAGAGAGGAACTCATGCATCCTACGAGTCTCCCGGCAGCCTAGGCTTATAGCAGCATAACTAAGGGGTGCCTCAGGGTTCACCAGAGTCAGCCCTACTATAAGCTTTATCAAAGAGGATCATCTGAATTTTAAAAACACATTTTTATTTCAGTGTGTACTGGACTGCATGGCATTGCAAGGTGTCTGTAAGTAATACGTCATATTATTATAAAAGTATACTTTTGGCCCCTTAAAAAGTGGGAGGCACATAAAAACCTGATTTGGATGTAAATACCCTCAAAGTAAAGCTGAAAGTCTGCAGTTTAAGCACATCTTGTTCATTTCATTTTAAATCCATTGTGGTGGTGTATAGAGCCAAATAGATGAGAATTGTGTCGATGTCCCAATATTTATGGACCTGACTGTATATATCTACATAATAAGAGACACAATATAGTGAAATTAAATTATAATTATTGTATACATGGACTCGATTTATGCCCAGTGTATGAAATTCCGTCATTTGTCCACAGTTGTTATCCACTTTAATCCAGATTATATTTAACTCCCAGAGATTCTAACAGTTTCTTCCATTTCTGCAGGAAAAGAGTTGAATTGAGTCACAACGTCAGAGATCAGACATTTCCATATGGAAGTAGAAAGATGAAATCTCCATGATGGCTTTCTTTGCCAGCATTAAAAACGATTGAGCCACTTACTCATATTGTTTGAGAGAGTCAGAGACATTTCCAAGCAGACACAAAAGTGGATTTGCTGACACCTGTTGACCCATTGCTGTACTGATGTTTGCGCATGTCAGCCTCCAGAATGCCTAAATATTGTTTCATTCCCTTAAGCAATGCAGCCTAGTACACACATGATTTTTAAATTGGGGAACAATTTGATGAAATTCCTGCTTTTACTTACTCTAAATATGTTGTGATATGTAGATCTTATGAGGGCATTACATTGTAACTCTTTATATCTATTGCATACCACAGTACCCATTATCTATCACACATTTGAGCAAGGTACACCAAGATGTTCTAAACCATGCAAGTTTGTCCAAGTTTTAACTATATATCTCAGAATAAATGTTTTACATAAAGTGCTTTTGTTAGCTGTAGCAGATCTCTGGCAGCTAAGAGTCATTTGAAAATTGAGCCCAATGAAAACATAGGCTAGTCCAGTGTCTCCGCCGTTATCCAAGAACATTATTTCTGATTTATCACAACTGACTTTCTGTGATGCACTTAAAGCTGGTTATGATTTAGTGGGGTCTGTTAATGTCAAAAGGACATCATCAGTGTATATATATTTATATATATATAAATCTCTATTCATTTGTAAATTGTATTTGCTTTGCTGATTCTTTTTATCTATGTATCCTTTCCTGGACATTTCCCTGACTGGATTGTGGAAATAGCTTAATCTACTTCAAATTGGGAAATAGGTTTGCTTGATCCTCTGATGTCTGTGAAATAGTTATACTAGTTATATTAATAGTTATTTAAGAAGTAACCTGTCCTGTGCAGTCTCTGAACTATATTAATTAGGATAGAATCTTTTGAAGCTCTCAGGAATCTGACGATTATCTATTTGCCTTTAGTTATTGGTATCCTAATAGCTGAAATAAAGGACTTAATATTAAACATTACATCATTTTTCAAAACACTACTGGGTTTATCTAAACATATGAAGTGAGTTCCAGGTTCACTTTGGCTGGCTTTGTGGCCTTTTATGATGAGAGTTACTGGTTTTAACTTGCTGACAGTGGACATTACTTCATTACTACAAGGTCCCAGTAGAAATGAAGACTACATACAAGAACATGGGCCCAGAACATATATATAGATTAGTGCCAATACTTCCTGAGGAGACGCAAGAAGTTTGGCATGTCTGTCAAAACTCTCACCAGTTTCTACAGGTGCACCATTGAAAGCATTCTGACTGGCTGCATTACTACCTGGTACGGCAGCTGCTCCGCTGCTGATCGTAAGGCCCTCCACAGGGTGGTGAAGACAGCGGAGCGCATCATTGGCTGCCACCTCCTCATTGGCTGCCAGGGTGGCTATATATAGCCCTGGCTATAGTTTGTTCTCGCTGCTGCTGTCTGGTGGAGGTTACCAGAGCATCCGGGTATGGACCACCAGACTTAAAAACAGTTTTTTCCCCCAGGCCATCAGGCTTCTCAACCAGCAACATTAATGTCAGCGACATTACTTTTTTTAATGCTTTGTTTACTATTCCTGCTTTTAACTGTGTCTCATTCTTTTGATTGCATACTACGCAGCTGTTGCTTGCAATTTCATTGCCCAGGATGACCTGTGTTATACTGTGCACTTGACAAATAAAACACTTTGACACTTAAACATCACCAACAGCCTTTAAGAGTCTTGGACAGTTTTCCTTTAATTCATCTTTACACTCTGTTCTGAGACAGACAATAAAAGCACCAAATGGGGCTTAATCTGATACAAGCTTATATCATGAGGATAACGAAAATAACAAAGTTCATCATACCACTATGTAGGTACAACTGTTTAGTTGAGGCAAAACATTAGTACCTTCAAGGATCATTGTGTGGTAATGTTAATAGAGACACTGAATCCAGAACAACACTTTTTGACAGACTTTCCTCCATCAGAACAACCTTTAGCTGTAAAGTTCCTGTACAAGTCAAGTGATAAGAAATAAGAAATACCAGAAGCAAAACAGATATCTTACTTTACAAAACGAGTACTGCTTCATCCCTTTCTCTTTTAGTGTTGTCTGGTTGACAAACAGGTTGCAGAACCTTCTAAAGACATTACTCCTCAGTGGAATGGCATGGGACAAGTAACCAAAGACAACCCGACCCACATAAAGATAGGTTATATCTGCATTTTTCAACTTTTGCTTGAGGTGAAAAGAACTATGTTTCTTTAATCATTACATTCTTTCAAAACTCTCAACCCTGTAAAATCCCTTGTAATGCTTGAGACAGCTAATGCACACAGAAACAATGTGATGGGTTGCCACAGGCCTAAAGGTCAGACAGCTCTACAGCTGGATGCATATTGAGAATGTCTGGTGGCTGCCGCATCCTGCTTGACTTACTTCCCTCTAGTGGTGCAAGCTGGGCACTACATTGCATCGCATTAGAACAGTGGTGTCAGTTTGGCAGTTGGTGCCTTTCAATTTGTGGCAGGTTTCACGTTCCAAGGTATATTTTATAAGCCAAACACCAAACAACCACATGTGCTTTCTTGGATCCTGATTCAGGATGCTCACCTTCAGAGTATTCCAGATGATGTTATGTGGATCCCACTGCCAATTTTTTTGCCAGTTGTCCGTTATGTGCTGAAGCAAAACGTCACGGATCATACTGCAAACTATATATTCCCACTGCTTTTTACCATTTCGTTGTCCATTAGAGGACAACTGTCTGCTAATAAACTTAGTTAGTGTGAGGAAGGAAGGCCCATATTTATCAAACTACTAAAAAAGTGAAAGATGAAGGTAAATGCCTTCACTTTTACTCCTAGATTTCAAACTAGTTTTCACATGTTGTGAATGCTTTTAAATCTAAGAAAGGGCTCTTAAATTGGCCAAGAGTAGCCTGTCAGGTCTTCGATGGCTGCAGTACAAACACAGATATGAGCACCTTTTAAGACACATATATAAGTGACTGTATAATACAGTATAGTTCTATGTATAATTCAGAATAGGCCAGCTTTAAGCAGCTATTTCCAGCTGCTGCTTCTTCCCGGTAAAACTCCAAACGCATATTTGATAAGACTTCAGAGCTGCTCAAGTTTGCTCCAACAATTCACTGTTAGTAGGAGTCGGCCTCTTGATAAATCTGTCTTGTTTTTTACTTTTAGCAGAGAACTTTTGTACTCCACAGTTCGCTCTTTAGGCCATTCCGTCAGTGTTCGCTGAATTCCAGTCTTAAGTTTGTCAATGTCCTGGACCTGACAGTGTCCAGTCAGCATCTCCTTCTGGTCCCTGCCCTAGTTAATACTGGACTTCATATCAACAGTTCTGATACACTGTTGAGTCCAGTCATTTGTAAGCGCTACAAAACACACACACACACACACACACACACACACACACAGTAAAACACAGGGCCATGTGTGTTTTTGTATTTGTGCATGTCAAAGCTGACCGTCCACTTAATCAGTTCAACCGGCCTCTCTCTTCTCATCCAGCAGCACTCAATCAGATGTTTATGTCCCGGACATCTGTGGGTGTAGTTGAGAGGTCCTGCCCCTCACCGATACTCTTCGTTTCCATGGTAACCGAGTGTTGCTGGTGTTGTGCCTGTCTGAGGCTGGTCTCCAGCAGTGACTCGATTTGTTCCTGACACGCCCTGAGACAGTCCTGAAGAGCGAGACCTCAGGTTAGTTTAAAAGCCAGTGAGTGTGTGAGATGTACTGTGCTGTGTACAGATGTACTCACCGGGTCACTCCTGATGGTCTGTGCCAGCTGCTCTGTCAGTTTCTGAGACATCATGGCATTGCCCAGCATTCTCATCTGTAAGCCCTCCACTGCTGCCCCCATGCTGCCTGCAGCTACCATGGACGGAGGGCTGGCTATGAATTTAACATCTGCGGAGCATCACAATGGAACTTAATGTTAATATGGCACCTTTTAAATAACCAAATAAGCAAAACATTCAGAATTCAAACATCCACAGTCGAAGATGTATAAAAAAGAGAGGATTCAGATGGAAACAGGATTGTGGCGGCGTATTGTTTGAGGTGAAATACGATGCAAGACGTGCAGTTGGAGCAACAGATCAATGCATTAAAATGCTTGACTGATAACTCTGGAAAGTTGCCACCCAGGCAACCATTTCATCTTTTGTCGCAGCAATCGCAAGATAAACAGTAAAAATATGGTGTTCACGCTCTACAGAAATGTGCATGTGCAGTATTTGATTGGAAAATGCAGCACCATGCCGGATGCAGTTTAGCCTGGTGCAGCTCTCACGCTGTTCTGCTGGTGCCCCCTGCTGTGGAGCTATGGAACTATCACAGGGGTGGAGCTTATTGTTTGGAAGTTATCAAAAAAGTGTTATTTGTGGAGCCACGCTACTGTGGCAGTGCACACAGTACAGTCAGTACTTCGTGTCATGTATGTAATGAAGACCCATGCTTACCTGTGGCACACAGCGCCACAAAGGTCTGAGCGTGCTTCCGGAGTATGGGCCTGTTCTCTCTCCTGACAGGCAGCTGACACAGGAAGTGGTCAATGAAGTCGAGAGGGGTTACTGAGGCCAAGTCCCACTTCAGCTTGTTCAAAACCAGCAGCTCCATGTGCTGCGAGGGGATGAGGACAGGGAGGGGGACAAAAGGACGGGTTCAGGTGCGATCCAAACGGACAGATGAGGGTGTTTATTTTGTCTAATTATGGGGTCATCAAAACCCATCAGGAGCCCTCCTCTGGGGACCATGACAATGCAGCCATTTTTACAACATACGTAATCAGTGCCTCAAGTGTTGGTCAAGAACCATCTCCGTCAGACAAACAACCTGTCTGGCCACTTTCAAGAAAAGACTAAATACTAATTTGTTCCGGGAATACAACAGCACTTAAATGACATATCGTTTCTATAAAGTTCAGCATATTGTACGATATTATAGTAGAATTGTATTGTAGTTTGAATGTATTGTATTTGATAATGTACAAAGATAATCTGTTCTTAGATTGAATGCTCTGTTTGATTCTGCCATTGGCAGCGATGTACTTACCTATAGCACTTGTGATTCATCTCTTACAAGTCTGATGAGACATCTGGTTGTTTCCCATCATGGTTCTGTGCACTTTATGTAAAGCTCTTATTTGGAAGTTGCTTTGGATAAAAGTGTCTGCTAAATGCCTAAATGAAATGTAAAAACGAACCAAGTTTACTCAGAAGTTGTCTTTTCTCTGACCGGTGTGAAAGAAAAAGAATCCTGTGAGGATCTTTAAACAAGAGGGATTTTATTTGGGATTATGCTTGGAACAAAAGTATCTTGTGTAAAGAGTGTTATTTGTAGAACACATTTGCAGTTTAAAGCGACGTTGAGCCCTGTTAGCTAGCTAGCTTGGACAACAAACGTAATGCTTCCGGTTGCTCTGTGCGCATGACAATGACGTGTTTGTTCACAAGTAGAGGATGTAATGAAAGTTATGGTTAGCTGCTCTCTTTCTTCCATGGTTTGGCCCCGATAGCGCTGAGCTCCCTGGCGCCATCTATCGTGATCAAGCATATTCGCCGAGTTGCATGACGAGGGTCTCTTGCGTGCCGCTGCAAGTTGTCTATGTAGTCTGTCACTTCCTCTCTTTTCATACGTTTCCACAGAGAGGCCTATCTGCTGTGAACTCCCAGTAGACACTTACAGTAAAGCCAGCAGCGAGGCTTGGAGATGTGTTCCAGACCCTGAGGCTGATAAACCCAGCCTAGACTTGGCGTGTACGAGAGAGTGTGTGTGTGTGTGTGTGTGTGTGTGTGTGTGTGTGTGCGCATGCGCATGTGCGCTCCTCAGTGGTGTCATGGTCGTCTTTATCAGTGCTTCTAGTCCACTGTGCTTCCCTGTGCACCAGGCCCCGGCTGCGGTCGAGGCCAGCCAGGCTCTCAGCCCCGTGACTCTCTTGTGATTTGGCAGACATTTTGATAGGGAAGAGTGAGGAGTGATAAGGACTTTGTTCGGCTGGGGTGTGTGGGGGTTCAGCAGAGGTGGGGGCCGCTGGTGCTACCACTACCACTACTACTATTACTGTTAATGCAGTGTGTCCACCGTGTTGTTTTGAGCGTGCTGCTCGCTGTTACTGATAGGACAAATTCCAGCCAGGTCACAGTGTTGTTGGGTGGCATGACATTATCACAATAATACACCTCTAACTTACATACTGAAAATGATTCTTACCCCCCATTGATGTAGTGTGATAGTGTACAATGGGTTGTTTAATTATTCTTATTAGTAATGTTGACTGATATGCTCCTGACTGGTAACTTATTTAATGAAGACTGTCCAAGGGAGATACCAGAGAAGATATTCCTGTTCCTACCAATAAACTGGTCAATTATTGTTCTTCCCCCTCATAAATGCAAAATAGAGGATGCCAGAAAAGGTAAGACTGAACCCCAAACCTCCATGTATCGTCATGAGATAAGCGCTGGGTCTTTACCAAAGCGTGCCTGTACCACTGAGTATTAGAGGTGTCACCGCATTGCCATTCTCTTTTGAACAATTACATGTCTGTGCAGAAAACTCACATTCAACATTTCATACTGAATCCTGGACGTTCTGACCGCCTGTAAGTACGTTCCTTATGACTGAACCGGCTGGATGGTGAGATGTAACGGACGTAAAGCGTGCGTTGATCGTAGCCCTCTGAATCGGAGTAGAGTCATGAGGCGCCCAGAGATTTCTGGTCAGAACTGTTGAATCTTGTTGACTTGAATATTAGATTTTAGTCCAGTCTCCGGTAGGGCGTCTCCCCAGCCCTGCAGGTCATGCTGTTTGGTAGTGGGTGAAGCTGTTCCCCCTGATTCTCTGATCTGAAATAACGCCTGTTAATACCACCAGAAAAGCAACAATTGACACCAACAGAACACCCCCCTATATTAAGACAACACAGGGTGGATATCTTTAAAATGTTTCCCCCCCAACAACAATGGATTACGTCCAGGGCTTTCTGGAGGCCCACAGTTGAGGAGGAGAAGCGGGTGTTTGTGTAGTAGATAGATATTTGTCTGTGTCTCTTTGTGCGTCATCCTCCCCAACAGTTGGCGATCTCTCAGCACGATAATGCTTCTCTCCTTGATAGAGAGATAGGAGGCAGGCAGGCAGCCCACTGAGGCTGGATCCCTGGGCTTATATTTTGGTGGTTGAGATGGGAGACGTGATAAAAGTTGGCGGCGATCGCTGCTGCTGATATTGCAGAAAGCAAAAGAGAGACAGAGAGAGATGGGAGGTTGGGCAGATGGAAGGAGAGATGGAGGATGGAGGGCACATTGTAATTACATCTGGCTGTTGCATGCCATTTTCCCAGCGTTGTCGCGTTGTTGTCGGTGGTTTTGTTTGCGATTAGCTGGGGGTGGATCTCTAGATAATTAAAAGAAGAGAAAAGCAGAGGCAGAGCGGGGGGGAAAAGTGCGACGATAAGAAGGACGAGAAGAGGAGGAGTGGAGGTAGATAGTGGTGGAGAGATAGAGAAAGAATGAAAAAGTCTGAGGAATACATCAGCTGGTAGATGAATGTGTTGTGGTGTGTTTTTAATGGCAGCCCCAGCCAGCTCCGCTGCTCCCCCGCCCCTCTGTGAAAGATGTTTGGGGCTGATAAGGAGGCCTGCTGATGGTAGATAGATAACACCCTGCAGATCCACACTGTTGATTAGGCCTTCTGTGGTGGTTTGTGTGTGTCTGTGTGTGTGTGTGTGTGTGTGTGAGAAAGTGCTGGAGCTCTGAGGTCAGCATGAATAATATGCTGCCTCCCACGGCTCAAAGCGAACCAGGACGCCTGCAGAGGCCAGACAAGGAAATCACCACGCTGACCTCCTCCTCCTCCATTTCTTCTACGTCTCCTCTTCTTCCTCTTTCACACAACAGTGGTTAAACTTCTTTAAAGCGTACATGCGAGGTGTTTGTAGATTTCTGAGTTCCAGTTGAGTGTGTTTGCAGCTGTGTGAAAGGAATGTGTTACTGTGTTTCTGTAGTCTGACAAGGCTGGGGTCACGTGATTGTTACGTGGATGCACAATTGAGAGATTAATTCATTCTGTGTGAGCCAAAGTGAAATAAAACACACAAGCACGTCTACATTCCAAGCACACACACACACACACACACACACACACACACACACACACACACAGAAGTCTCATGCAGTGCCTTGGTGGCTTTCCCTTGTGTTTTTTTCTCCTTTTTTGTTCTGCTTTTAGCTTGATGTGAACTTTCGATAAGCCGCGGGCCTGATCTCCGGTGCAGATAGAGATTGCCAAGTGTGATAAGAGTTGTTATCAGGCTGGAGCAGGCAGGAGCCGAGGCTCCACTGCAATAACAACAGGCCCAGGCGGGAGCAGCCGGGGTCTGGACCCTGGCAATCAGTTCCAGTCCTAATGGGATTAATGTTGTTGTATAATTAGATGATAGGTGTGAATGCATTTCTTTTCTCCCTCAATCTTTTCTCACTCATTCAGCTCCACCTTCCTCTCCTCGTCTCCCCTCTCTCTCCTCCCTAACAAGCATTGTCATTGATTAATTTAATTAAAATGAATACCAAGTAATACTCGTTCCAGATTTTGTGTCAGATAGCGCAAACATGTTGGGAAATTTTGGTGTTCATCGATGATTATCTTCCGGGTGATTTTTTTTTCTTCTTTTTAAATATTCTCTTTTGTGTTAAAGGCGTAAAACTTGAAGAGCGCACAGTAAGCAGGAGGGGAAGAAAAAGAGGAAAGTAACAGCATCAGCAGGATGACTCGCACTGGCTTGATTCTGCTCGCAGATATTAAAGCAGCTAGATGGTGACAGATTAGGTATCGTTTCTCATGCGTACAGTGAGATAGCTTGGTGTGAGAGCTGCACATTACTGCATATACATACGTGGGGGTGGACAAAATACCTTGAACACTTTGCAAACATAGAAATGATCAAGGTTTCAGTGGGCAGTTGATGACGCCCTGATTGATCAGACACCTTGTGGATTTGCCTGTGTTCTTTCTGCTCTTGTTAATGCCGTTAGCTTCTTTGCATGAATAGCTGTGTGTGTTTGCATTGTGGCTATGTGAGCAGCACTGACGGTGTGTGTGTGTGTGTGTGTGTGTGTGTGTTTGTACGGTCAAATACACCAAAGGGGGAAGTGGGCAGGGTTACAGAGGAAACACCGTTTGTGTTCGGTGTGTGGATGAGTTATTGCCCTTTCCTGCTATTTACCCAGAGGACGGCCTCGTGGTGAATTATGGTTCCCCGACTCAACGCCGTCGTAAACGGTTTCACCCTTGACCCCGACGCTGACGACTGCGTACATGAGGGAGGAGAGAAAACATTACCACAACCAACAGTAGCATAATCTACGCCCAAACTGTTTGCTCTCACAGTAATTACCACTCCACCAGCTCGTTCCAGGGAGCTTTGTGAGGGATTAACTCACGGCTGACATGCTCTCTGAGACATGGTGGATGTTTAACCAGAGTAACCAAAGGAGACGCTGTCCGATTGTTCCATGAAAACACAGCTTTGGTCATCATGCAAGGTTTACATTACCATTTGTCAGTGATGTTTAAATGTTCATGCCAAGAAGAACAGCAGAATACTAGAATAGAAAGCTCTCTTTATCAAAGTAAGACCAGGTGGAGGTGAGTTACTTGGGCTGTACAGGCAGAAGCAGCCCTGTGTAGTTGGTGGGTGCAGAGTTGTAGGAGAATATGTGTGGGATAGCTGTGGGCCATGTGGCGCTGATCTCTGGTCAGAATTACTCAGAGAGAGAGAGAGAGAGAGAGAGAGAGAGAGAGAGAGAACAGCAGTGATAAGACAGACCATTTGATCCTACTGTGCTGAGCGCTCTGTTCTGTGGTTTTAAAGCAACCTGGGCAAACAACACCGCCTGACCTGCTTTTACACACACACACACACACACACACACACACACACACACACACACACACACACACACACACACACACACACACACACACACACACACAGCCATGTTTCCATCACCTCAGAGGACATTATAACTATTATATGCTATAACCACTACTTGCCTAACTCTTACTGCATTATTATCCTCTCTCACCCTAACCTTAAACCAAGTCTTCCCCCTAAAACTTTATGATTTACGCTATTGGGATTTCAGGTCTGTTTTTTGTCCCCAAAAGGAAGGCGAGTCCCCACAATGTGACTGTGTAAACAGATTTATGTCCTCAGAACATGAGTAATACAAGGTCACACACACACACACACACACACTGTAGCTTGAAACTGCCATGCTTCAAATTCAGAGATCACTAATATTAAAGTAAAACTTTATGATTTACGCTATTGGGATTTTGGGTCAGTTTTTTGTCCCCAAAAGGAAGGCGAGTCCCCACAATGTGACTGTGTAAACTGATTTATGTCCTCAGAACATGAGTAATACAAGGTCACACACACACACACACACACACACACGCTGTAGCTTGAAACTGCCATGCTTCAAATTCAGAGATCACTAATATTAAACTGGACAAAGTTAAGAGGTCAAAGGTCAAAAGTCATGGCAGCCTGACAAGATGGAACAATACTCCACCGTTCATACTTCCAGATCAGGAAGAGACTGATCTTTGACCCTGTGTGCACCTGCTCCCCCACAGCCATCAAGTGGAGAAAGAAAATATAGTCACTGTTATTAAAAATCATTAGAAATACAGGTATTAATACTAGAGTTGATCTCATGGCAATAAGCATGAGGGAATGTGATATACTCAGCTGTGTTCACATGCAGTGATACCTGCGTATATGTAATATATAGTGTAACATATTAGAATGAACAAACATGCACTAAAACATCGTGTTAGACTTTATTTGATATGTATTAGTGAAATTATATTTCTTCATTATATAATACTTTTGAATTCATGTGATGAAAAAACACTGGACTGGACAACTTTTATTTTAGAAAATAGGATTTTTTAGCTTGTTGACCTGTATTTGTTTTTTTAAGCTATATGAAAAAAACTGGTTTATCTATATTATTTGTATATGCATTTTACATGAATGAATAGTTTAAATTAACTAATAATTGATGCTGTTTAATACAGTTATTGTGTTGATGAGTAAAATGATTTGTTCAGCTGTAAAAGTAACAACTTTATTATCTATGTCGCCACGCGCAAGGAATTTGACTCTGTTCCTTGTTGCTCCCATTGCACGTACACACATACAGAGAACAAATGTACATACATGTAGCTAATAGTTTGACGTCCAGCTCTCACCTATCTGACGGTACAGTACACATCTGGGTTAGAAGGAGGAAATGGGAAGGATAGGGGGCGAGTCGGTGATAAGGGCGAGTCGGCATTCGAGACAATACGAGTAAAAAGAGGAGACGCTGGAGGAGCCTCTTGGGAGCCACCTTAGCAGTGAGAGGAGCCACTGGTCTAGACATCCTCTATCTGTCCACACACACACACACACACACACACACACACACACACACACACACACACACACACACACAAACAAAATCTTCTGACATAGTAATAAACCGCACTCTTAGAACCACACCAGATCCCAAAATGATTTCACT
>JAVQJD010018530.1:0-18492 GCA_036023655.1 Nannoperca australis
CTTGACTGCCTCTCGGGGGGCTTGCGACCCCCCGAGCCCCCCCCCCACCCCCAGCTTACCGCGCACACACACACACACACACACACACACACACACACACACACCAGCCTTTGTGTCTGTGTCGGGGTTTATTGTGGCCTGTCTCCTCTCGAGTCAGGAGCTGTGAGCGTGTGTGTCGGTAATTAGCGGGTAATCTCTAATTGATCTTGATTACGGGTCTTTGTGCGGTGCCTCGGTATGTGGTGTCTGTGTCACCAGCTCACATCCTGCCGTTAATTTGAGAGGCTCCGGTCACACTGCGGCTTTAACGACTTTATTGCGGGGTAGTACCGCTGTAGGACGTGTGTGTGTTTGGGGTGGTGGTGGGGGGGGGGGGGGGTGTCCGATCGCCAACCTGTGAGGTGCACGCTCCCTTAATTGTCCGGCCTCGTTGTCCGGATGCCAGGATCGACCGGGGGCATCCTCCCGTTCTAACCGGAGGTGTGTTTGTGCGGCAGTGTGTGTTTGTGGCGAAAAGTGGGTGGGGTAACGGGTAAGTTAACGGCGATGCGGTGCGCGAACGGAGGCTTGGGTGGAGTGATGTCATCGGGAATCGCGAGGAGGGAAGGAATGCGCGAGCCCCCCCCCCCCACCTCTCTCTCTCTCTCTCTCCACACACACCTCCTCTCCGGAACCATACACGCCGAGCTTCACGCGCCCCCCATAGCACGCCCACACCTTCCGTTACCGATTAATCCCGATTTATCCTATGAGGAGGAGGAGGTGGTGGAGGAAGAGGAGGGTGGAAGCTCATTGAATCATTGAGAGAAAAGGAAGCAAACGCCAAAAATAGCCCAAATGCAGATCTACTTTGGGATATACAATTACCATAAATCTATGTTTTTTGGTGCTCAATAGTAAGTTTATATTAAGCTTTATGATGTTGTATCTCCTTTATTTGATTTTATTTTTACCATCATTCAAGCCAGATTAACCCATCACCCGCTGTGCCACGTGCATTTACTGTCATCTCCAAGTTCCAAAAGAGTGCAGTGCACTCAAGTTCTCCTTTGCTGGAATGATAATTAAATATCCCCTCCGGACATGTTTGTTTGAGAGGTCTCCTATTTCACTCTAAAGTGCGTTCTCAGTCTATGTTTTTCGCCACCACACCTGTGTGTAAGCTGCATATGGTGCCACGATTGGCTTCCAAACTTGTGATGTCACAAATCATGCCTTTAAACGTCCACGTTTTTAATGAAAGATCTAAGGTGAGCACAGAGAAACCATCTTCGTCCTTCAGGTGGATGTGAAGATGAAAACTCGGCACATACATCACCCTGCAACATCTAAGTGAAATAGCGAAGGGGAGCTTCATTGAGCAGAACCGTGTTTAGGAATATGTAGCATGTGAGCACAATATAAACGGAAGCAGTAAAGCCTTGAAAGCCTTGTCCTGTGTAATTCAGCCGTGCCTTCGTTTATTTTGCTTTGACAAAATATTTGTATTGTCAACATCTTCGAGTGTCATTGTGCCGCCTCTGCTGTGATGCTGCACTGGTTTTGGCAGCACCAAACACACACACACACACACACACACACACACACACACACACACACACACACACTGATTATTACTGGGTCAGTCGGTTGCAATCTTTGACAAAGATCCTTGGCCTCCATCTGACCTAATCTGTCTTGAAGTGTACAGATGGAGACAGGTGTGACACACATACGCATGCACACACACACACACACACACATTTAAATATACACTGTGTTAAGAGCGCACAGATGGATGCAGGCATTGCTTGAATAAGTAACACACACTCACACACACACACACACACACAAACTACCCACAGTCACATGCATTTGCTGACAAGATCTTTCTTTAGATTGAAACCAACTGGCTCATAGTGTGTGTGTGTGTGTGTGTGTGTGTGTGTCTGTGTCTGTGTCTGTGTCTGTGTTTCTTCCGATGAATGATCCCCGGTGTCGTGTCTCTGTGGGTATTTCCTGTTAACGTAGTTGTGACATCATATCCGGTTGACTATATTTTTACATGGCAGACCGATTTTCCCACAGACATCTGTTGTGTCCCACGGATGGCCAGTGTTTGTGTGCGTGTGTGTGCGCGCATCCGTCTATCTTCATGAGAGCTCTGACTGTCCATCTGTCTGTGTGTGGGCTCAAAAATTGTGAATCTACGCAGCCAAAAACTTGTTCTCGCCAGCCCTCGCTCCCAGAAAAGTGTGCGTGAGATAGAGTGAGTGTGTGTGTGTGTGTGGCGGAAAAGCGTTGTGTTCTTGGGGATCATGTTTAACTCATGGAATGAATCGGTGTTTTGTGCCTCTGATAGCTGACAAAGCCCCCTATAGAGAGACGAAGAAAGAGAGCAGGAGCAAGAAAGAGGAAAAAATAGCCCAGAGTGAAGCGGATTGAGGGAGAGTGTGGAATGTGAGAGGCAATTTGACACAGGAAGTGGGTCCTTCTCACTCTCCTGGAGGACAAAGTCCCCTCACACACACACTCTCTCTCTCTCTCTCACACACACACACACACAGGCTGGCAGGTAGAAAACAGTCCTGGTTGTGGATGAGGTATTTCAGGTGTGTGTATGTGTGTGTGGAAGGATGGGTGAGGGTATGGGGGTCACCTTCCAGTGGATAGGGGAAATGAAAAGGATCACCGTTCATATCCGGAGTTGTATTCAGATGGCCAACGTCTGGAGGTGAGCGTTTACAGAGAAAGAGAATAATGACGACCTTCAGTGAGAAAAACATCTGCCCCCCCCACCCTGTCACGCCATCTCCTCCCTTTGGGTATTCATGTGTGCGTGTTGGATGTGTACACATGCTGCTCAACCATATCTGAAAGCAATTTCTTATCACATGGGACGGACCAGCTTGGCAGATGTGCCGCTTTCGACGGAAATTAGTTTTTCTTTCTCGTTGGAGAAAGTTTTAGCGTTTGATTCAAGTTGGACGGAATAGAATTTCCCATTTACTATTAGAGTGATAACAGCATGTGCGGACAGAATAACCTGCCTTCACAATAGCTGTTATTTTGGTGTGTCCTCAATAACAATGGAGGCGCAGCATTTGCAGCTAAATCTGCAGTTTCACCGACTAAAACAGAACTCAAAGCTCTGTATAGACAACTATCAGTTTGAATGAGTATGAAACTGAGGCTCTCTTTATTGGCCCCAAGAGAGCTCAAAAGACCTTGGAGCAATCTATGGGACCTTTAACCTCTAATGTCAAACTGCATACTAAAACCTAGGTGTCACATTTGAGTCTTGTCTGGATTGTTCTTCAGTTTTCTTATTGATAAACCGGTGCAATCAGCCTTTATCTAATCAAGTGCAAAGGAAAAGGTAAAAACTACTATTTTCACTCTATCACTCTAAAAGATAAAACTTGTGTATTGGTAGAAAGTAATTTGTCAGACCTTATTTCCTCATCTCATCCTGTCAGGAGGCGTAGAGCCCCAACAACCTCCACCAAGCAGATGGTAGGGCCGCCTGAGAGGCAAACCTCAGGGCAAAAAACCCCCACACTGCACTGTAAAGTATTTCTAATCCAAGGAATTAATCCATGCTTGTGTACACTACATTATTGTAATTCATTATACTCCCGCCTCTGTCATGGCGCTGGAGCTGGATGGAGCCTGTGAGCTCATTACTTCAGTGCTGGCCTCTCTCCATTGGCACTACATGGTGAAAACCCCTGACCACATACTGTAATGCAAAGTGTCTCGGGTCCGGAAGCGTTTACCTCTCACTTAATAGGAAACACTCTCCAATATTTCACAAAAAATTAAAGATTAGACAGTAATCCAAAAGCTTAATACAAATACGTGTAGTAGAACTTTGATTTTTCTTTCAATAATCATCTCTTGTGATTGATCTTGTGACCATTTTGAGGGGGCCAGACCCCTACGCTGGTGTTCACCTCATCCAGCTACAGTACAATGCTACTTATACTTGCTTATTAATCTAGCTTTCACTGGGGCCATTTTTACTGCAACACGGATACTTTAAGTACATTTAGCTGATAAAATGTCAGTGCTTTTATTTAAGGAATTAAAATACAGGTGTTTTACTTGTTTACTTGTTAGTTTTACATTGTGATAGTGGTACTTTCTCATAAGTAAAGGATCTGAATACTTTGTCAACTACCGGCAAGGTGCTTTATAACTAAATCTTTACTTACTGATACCCAGACTGAGGTGCCATATTATTGCACTTTCTTGTCAGTTTGGTTCTCTGTTCCCACTGCCAGTCACACTTCAGAAAGTACCTGTTTTCTTCAATCATTTGGCTCCACAACATTGTGCAACACTGAACTTTCCCCGTGGAATGCGTTCAAGTCATCCCACGATTAGAAAGAATGAAGTTATGGCCCGAATTCATCCAGCTGGAAACTTTGGCGCCTCTCATCACGACCAGTAACAGACACAAGTTCCGACATGCTTGCTCACATACATGCACCGATGCACATTAACATTAAAGTCCTGATTATCACACAGACAAACTCGGCGCGAGTGAATAGTGGTGGTGTGCAGCAGTTTTGTTGATTCAGTGAGTCAGAGGGAGACGGAGAATGCTCGAGGTGTTTTAGGTAGGTCAAAACAGGCTAGAAACACAGCTTGTGTAGATACTAAACACACACACACACACACAGAGTCTCCCTTGCAGTAATTGGGCAGCACTGTGCGCAGACATACATACATATTCTCTGGAGAGGGGGGATGAATATAGAGAGGAGAGGAATTGAAAAAAGGGAGGTGTAGAGACCACAGGATAATGAGAGAGAGAGGGGAGGAGTGGAGGGAATAAAATGGAGAGAGGTAAGGATGGAAAAAGAGTTAAAGTAATGGTGGGATGGGGCTGCTCGATAGTGGGGGGAAGACGTAAGAGCAGGGAAAAAACGGAAAAAATGGGAACCAGATCGAGCGCTGAGTGATTGCAAGATGATGAAAAACTGAAGGGGAGGGATGGGAGCAGGAGTGGAAAGAGAGAGTGGGAGGCAAGAGGAAGAGGGGAAGAGAAGATGGGGGATGTTGGGACGTGGAGACTGAGCGAGGGGCGAAATGAGGGCTGCATGATGGGGATGACATGGATGGGATGGAGATGGAGACAGAGCCAGGATGGAGGGATGTCGAGTGAGAGAGAGAGAGAGAGAGAGAGAGGGTGGGGGAGGGAGAGAGGCGTGCACTGCTCATTCCCAGGAGACCGTGCTCTACCTGCTCTCCGCGGCCGTCGCCATGACAACCAGCATGGCTGCCGCTGTCACAGCTTTATCGCCCCACTCTCTTCCCCATCCCCTCCCTTTTCCTCTTTCTCCTCTATCTCTTATTCTGTTTTTTTCCCATTGCCTGTGTTGCTTCTCTCATTCACTTCGCATATCTCGTTCTCTACTTTCTGACTCCGCTCTTTTCACCCTTTTCTTTTCCTTTCTCTTTCTGTCTCTTTATACTAGTCCTGTCTTCCTCCTCTCCTCCTCTCTTGTCCATCTCCTCCACTACAGCAGAGCCAGGAGAGACGACAGTTGTGTTTCACCTTTACAGTAGTGTGTGCGTGTGTGTGTGTGTGTGTGTGCGCGTGCTATTACTGGAGTCTAAATTAGAGAGCATAAATGCAGTGCTGGCTCCCAAAACCACAAAGCATTCTGGGATCTCTGCGAGTTAGAGCTTTAGCTATAAATGAAAACCTCAGAAACAGGGCGCCTCCTTCCCACTAACAAACCTTTGTGTGTGTGTGTGTGTGTGTGTGTGTGTGTGTGTGTTTGACAGAGATGCCGTCCACCAGCGAGATTGTATTATTATTTTTCACTCTTTAGTACTACTCTCTTTCCTCACGCGTTTCCGTAGCGATGGGGTAATTAGGTTAACGCAGGACCGGATGGGCGGGGTCATTCAGCCCGGTGTGGTCCAGTGGTACTGCTGGAATGTGCATTTCCTGGCAGGCGGCTGATAAGAACGGGCTGAGGCCACGAGAAGGCCGGGCCTTCTTGCTCCCGACAAGACCCTGACCTCCAACACACTCCCTCCATCTCCCTCTCCATCTGTTGGCCTGTTTGTTTGTCTGATGGAAGCTGTGTCAGCAACTTGACATTTGCTTAAATTTTTTTTTTTTTCACTTTTGTTTTTACAAAGTTTTTTTTGGCCTCAATTTAACATCTACTTGAATCTGAAAACTGAGCCAACAGTTGGTTCACTAATTGATTCGTCGATAAACAGAACATTAAACATCAGTGTTCATTCTTGCTCTTGGAAATTGTGGTTTGACAAAGGTCCACTTACTAGCTTTTTCTGGAGCTTTCAACCATATCAAATGGTCTGAAATGTGGGTTGCTATGGATCTTGATTTAGGATTGTTTTAGAACTGCAACGATTTGATTTGAAATTGAATTAATTGATTTTCTAAACTGATTGTTCAAGAAAAAATTCCAAACTGGTTTTTACTTCTAAAATGTGAACAATTCCAGTCCTCTATGATATCAGACTGAATATCTTTGGGGTGTTGGACTGCCAATCACAGTGTCCCCAGCTTGATTCTGGGTAAGGACCTTTTTTCATTCCCCAGCTCTCTCCTGTCGTTTGCTGTAATCACTCAACTGTTGACATACAAATAAAACCATAAAATGGCAAAAAACAAAAAAAAAGAGACAAACATTCTCTGCTTCCAGCCTCTCAACTTTGATGATTTACTTCTCTTCTCTGATTTATATCTTTGTAAATGGAACTTCTTTAAGTTTGAGATTGGTGGTGCTTTTGGGCTCTGGGAACTTGTGATGGCTATTTTTCACATTTTATAGACTAAACAATCATCCATGGACACTTGACAGGTATTGATTTGGATATAAAATAATAGTGTGTATGATCAACTGTGCTGTTTTTCTATGACAGTATAAAACTAATGATAAAACCTGGGAACAAAGTTTTTCGCTCCAGGTGGCCTCTAATGACACCACATCTCTTCTGCTTTCGATGCTCTGTGCAAGGAACTTCATTCCTTTGCTGCATGAGTATACAGAGACATTTCGGACTGCCTCTGGCTGCAAATGCTATCAGTGTTCCTCTGTGAGCACATCTTTGAAAATTGACCCTATGGCCACTCAAAGCACTGGTAAGTTTGTTTGCATTTAATAGAGACACAGTGGAAGATAGGGAGCGTGTCGTCCCAGGGGACTTTCCTTAAGTCTCTGCAGGAAGAGGTAAAGATCAGGTAAAACGGGAACAACGTCAAGCAAAATGTGAACGGAAGAGGTTTTATATGTGTGAAGATTTTAATGGCCTGTTGTACGGTGATACAGTAATTTGTGAAAGTACTTCACCTAACAGCCTTCACTTCACTGGTTGCAGTGAAAGAGGCTCAGGACAGCACTCGAAGGAGATATTTTTTCCAAGATTCATGCATGTACATGATTATATATGTTTTGTCACCCAATTTGTCATCGCTTCCTTTTTTCTTGTCTTTGATGTGTCAGCGTCACAGTTTCTATTTTCAAACGACCTTCATATCGTCTTTTTCCCGGATAAGATAAGATTTAGTCAGTTTTGATTTACAGATATCCATTTCTGATGCATGTTTTTCATCAAGGCAGACAGAATTAGTTACAGTTTTAAAATAGCAAGTTGGTCTTATCTGTGGGGTTTTTGACAGACATATTTCACCATAATCTCATTAAAATTCATACTTGGACAGAGATCTACTTGTTTGCATACTGATGTGTACAACCTGTGAGTTTGTGTGCTTAATTGGTCATTGGTTGCTCCATTGGTTATAGGAAGGACACAGGAAGTGATTATTTATAGATCCGGCCTTCAAGCTTCTAACCAGGAAGGAACTTCCTGAGTGAGGCACAAAGAGTGGATTTTACATAGGTGTATGTGTGTGTGTGTGTGTGTGTGTCTGTTTACATGTGAAACAGAGGCAGAGAAGGCGATGAAGGAACACAGGGAGGCCGCTTGTGTAACCGAGAGCGAGAAATACTGTGTGGGCATGTGAGGCATGTGACTGTGTATGTGTGTGTTTGAATTATTTAGCCCAGCGTCCCGACAGAGGAGTGAACGAGGTCAGGAGCTCATTGCTGCAACGTTTTTCCTCTCTCCATCCATCCATCTCTACACCCTCCACCCACCCCCAGCCCTCTTCCTCCTCTTCCTCCTCCTCCGTTGCTGCAGAGCTCTTCATTATTCTGCCTGTCTTAATAAACAGGAACTTAGTAACAAAAGGCTTCCCACATTTTACTCATGTCCCCTCAATTATGGGCAAGCCATGAGGGAAAAACATCGATCCAATTAAATACTGAACACTGAAACCTGCTGTGTGTGTGTGTGTGTGTGTGTATCCTGTCAAGTAAACCT
Organism: Nannoperca australis; assembly: GCA_036023655.1. NCBI lineage: Eukaryota > Metazoa > Chordata > Actinopteri > Centrarchiformes > Percichthyidae > Nannoperca > Nannoperca australis. The sequence goes on from JAVQJD010018530.1 coordinate 8,356, forward strand.
TTGAACCCTGGTGCTTTAAAGGGCTCTTTGAAAGGCGTTTGCAGTTTCAACGAGCCACTGAAGCTAATGAGCTGTGTGTGTGTGTGTGTGTGTGCACGCGTGTGTGTGTGTGTGCGTGTGTGCGCGTGTGCATGTGTGTGTATGTGTGGTTGGGAGGGAAGGGAATTTGTAATATTGCTTGGTGGTTGCAGCAGGTTCTTTTTCCCATAAGTCCTTTCTATAAACACATCCAACCACACACACACACACACACACACACACACACACACACTTGCGGCAGCAGGTGATTCATTCTTAATCTTTCATTCCAACAGTTGTGGATTAGCCCTAATCTTAACCCGCAGAGACCCAGGTCTGAAAGCTGACTGACACTGACAGCGTGTGTGTGTGTGTGTGTGTGTGTGTCCTCGAGTGTATTGTTTATTTAGCCGTGATAACTGTTTCCCTTGTTGGACGGTGTGGGGTGTCTGTCTGACAGGACATGATATGACTGACGAGGACACACATGACAGATTGACAGGTCACACAGCACTGAAACATTAGACACATACATATAGGAGGAGAGAGGAGGAGGCCGGGGGAGGAGGGGGAGAGGAGGGAGGAGGAGGCACCGATAGAGGAGAGGCGTCACAACTTTTGACATTTCCTTTTTTCACATTTCAAAATGAGCTCAATCACCCCCAATGTGTGAATTTAGAATGGCAACCAACCCGTTGTTTTCATAATTGATTAATTTAATATATAATATTGATTTTCTTGATTAAGCGATTCATTAATTACAAAACACACAAAACCCAGAACATCCTCAGTTCATAATGATGTTAAAAAGAAAAACATCAGATTCTCACATTTGGAAGCCCAAAACCGAAAGATGAAAGAAAATGTTTTTGCCTGATAAATGACTGACGTGATTATTCTGCTAGTTGTTTCATTACCAAAATACAGTCAAAAATGTTCATAATTATGATTTAAATCAGTAAATATGTGAATAAAGAATAAGTTAACAAGACTATGATTCTGACAGATGCCACTTTTCAGTACTTGGCAGTCTTTGATAATCTGCAGACACATTTCGGTTGGTACCAAAAAAGGACAGAGGTTGGATAACCACACCTAGAAGATGATTAACAAGAAAAAAAGAAGAAAACATGCATTTCTGCTTAACAAAAGTGGGTTTCTTTATCCTGAATCTCACAATCTTTTACTTTTTCTTGTGAAATCAGAGCAGTTTTTCCTCTTTGATGAATTTCTATCAGTACCAAAATAGTAGAGGCTCAGGTGTCGTGGTAACCTGGTGGTTAAGAGGCAAACCATTTACTATAATTACAAAGTCCCCAGTTTTTATTTTAATTTTTTGTTGTTGCACATCATTTCCACTTTTTATCCCATCGTTGCCCACAAATACTTAAAAAGTGTTGAGATTCAACGCTCAAACGTATTGTGAGTGATGAGAAATATTTGGCTTAGTCATTGCTGAGCATAACAGGTCTTGGGAACTGTTACCAACAAAACAATAGAACAAAGCCAAAAGGTGTGTTGACAGATTTTAAAGTGATTAGATATTGTGTGGAGATGGAGGGAGAGGAGATTTGAAGAGAATGAAAGGGGAACGGGGTCAGATGCAATCACAGACAAAAGTGATATTAAAGGAGGGGTGGTGCTTAAAGTGCAGCAGAGGGAAAAGAGAAAAAGCAGACTGGAGAGAAGAAGAAAATGCAGCAGACATGGAGAGGAAAGGAGGGGAGGCCCGACAGAGAATAGAATTTGTTAATATGTAAGAGTGGTAAAAGGATGTGGGTGGCTCATCAGAAAATAGCCTGAGATGAATGGGGAGGGACTGGCTTTAGGTAGAGTAAAATGATAAAAGAGCCGAGGAGCTGACGAGGAAGAAAAACGAGAAAATGAAAGTGGAGATGGATGGTGTGGACTGGTGTCCTGTTAGCAGCAAAGAGAAAGAGAGAGAGAGACTGGTGGTTAACGCAGGCCTGTAAAGAGCTTAGAGCAGCTGAGACGGATCGGATGGACAGAACAACCTGGACAGGATTACACCGGGACAGAAGAGAGAGGAGGGCTGCGGGAGCAAGATCCTATCACAGCCCATACATTTCCCCTGTCCTCCAGTTACACATTTCCACCGCTCTAAACGCCGACACTGACCACAAGCTCCACAATCGCACTTTAATTAATCCGAGCCCACGGTATGACGGAATTAATGATCACCAATTGTTACACCAAACACTCTGGAGCTAATCTATGTGTTAGACAATCATTCTCCAGCCATTAGTTTCTTAAATCCACCTCTTAATTAATTAGTCAGTGAGGAATGTTGCCTGCTGAAGAATGAGGCTATCTTGAACTCTTCTGCTAAATAACAAACAGATGAGTGAAGCTTGTTATAATATATATATATAATTTTTTTGCTGAGGTGATTCAACAGAGGCTGAGGGGAGATAATACTGTCTGAGTGGCAACAGGGAACTCCTACCAGAATAATATTATACTGTTAGCCATTAATCCTCATTATCTACTTGCTTGCACCCACCTGCTGCATGCATTCGTGAACATTGCCTGATAAACCACACAGCAGCAGTTCCCAGTATGTTTTGGCTTGAAGCATTTTAAAGGAATAGTTCAACATTTTGGGATAATATACTTCTTTGCTGTCCCTCCAGGGGTAAGATGAGAAGATTGTCTAAGTATATAGCTGGAGTCAGGATGTGGTTAACGTAGCTTTGCATAAAGACTGGAGGCAGGGAGAAACGGCTAGCCTTGCTCCGTCCAAATCGAAACATTTTCAATTCAATTTTATTTATATTGTGCCATATCATATCAAGGTTATCTCAGGGCACTTCACACAGAACAGGACTCTTTATATTTACAGAGACCCAACAGTTCCCACCATGAGCAAACGTTAGGGAAAAACTCCCTTTACGCCTAAACAATACAAAAACAATACGCCTACCAACACCTCTGAACCCAACTTATTTACAATGTGTCTTTTGTCTTGTACATTAATGTAAAGCTGACAATGTGTGGTTTAAACGGGAGTTAGATGTTGGAGGTACACAGTACTACAGTGTGGGTTGCCAGATGTGGTGGGTAAGCACAGGTTTTCGTTTTTCGTCTCCTAACAAGCACGGCGGCACTAAACCTGGCAACCTCAGTGTGATTCCAAGACTTTGTGATGCTGTGCACAGTCAGCTGTTGTTCACCAAGAAAGCAAATAAGCATACTTCTCAAAATGTTGTTGAACTACCCCCCCCCCCACACATTACTTGTTGCATACGTCGATTAGCTTGGGTCTTTGGTTGAGCTGCAAGCAGTTCAAGCAAAGAGTGATTTTCCCTGCTCAGCCTATTTAATTTGAACATTTTAAGATGCCTAAAGATTAAACATTATCCAATATTTTACAAAAAAGCTATAAAGTTAAAGAATATCAGATGATGCGGAACATAAAATAACTTCTGCACATCTGCTGACGACACACAGTCCCCTCAGTCAAGTCCTGAATACTCAGGTGGAGCAAATGTCTTATGTCCTTACTAGTTTCTCATGTTGGCTCATGATTCGTTGAAGTCTTCTGACATTGATTTGTTAATCAGCATCTCATGATAAATACCTGATTAGGTCACAAGCATTCAGTCTGTGTGGCCCATTTAGACAGAGGCCAATTGCTGCGCTCGCCTTATCGAGAGTTCACTGAGCTGCCAGATCTCACAACCTGTGTAATTAGTGTTCGATATCAAGGGCTGTTTTGATACATGAAGAATCAATCGACTATCTGGCTGCGCTGACAGCCACTTGGCCTAGAGTCTATTGGCTGGAAACCACCCCAAGGCATGGGATTGGCTGCCAGTTCGACGAAGTCAGTCAACCAATGGGAAGGAGCCAGGAGAGCGTAGCAAGGTCAGAAACTCGGCATGGCCCTGGAGCAGCAATTTGTTTACCTGCTCTGTGTGTGCGTGTGTGTGTGTTCAAGAGAAAACAAGAGGTGTGCCGTGATAATAATATTTATCATGCCCTCTGACCACACACTCACACGCGCAAAGGTGCATCTTTCCATTCCAGATTGAATTACACAGAGCTGATTGGATTTTTCTCCTCTGCATCAAAGACAAAAACACTATACCTCGTTCTCCACCCACCCTGCCTCTGGGTCCATCCATCCCATCATCACTGCCTGCTTTTTTGCGCCATCCCTCCTCTAAAACTCTGCCTTTAACGCATCGATTTCTCTCCCTCTACTTGCCAGTCCTTCATGGGAAGTCGCATGACTGTCATTGGCCTGATTACACAAACTGTAATTATATGAACGCACACGCGGATGCTGCCTTGTGATTCACATCACCGCATATGGGCAGAAATGGGATTCTCATCAGCGTCTGTTTCTGTGTGCATTTCCTTGTGTGTGTGTGTGTGTGTGCGTGTGTGCGTGTTTAAGGTTTTCGATTTGGGACTGAAAAGAGACCATTGATTACCGTTTCTGAGTGTACTCTGAGTGCCCCTCTCTCTCTCGCTCTCTGCTACACAAAGGCATCACGGCCCACGGGGCGCTCTCTCTCACACGCAGCCACATTTCTGAGCCCTTTTGAAAAGTTCCTTAGAAACACCAGAAAAGTTCCAGCCACAGGCACCACGCCCTCCCACTGGCCCTGCAGAAATAGGCCCATTGAGACAGGCTATAATCACACACACACACACACACACACACACACACACACACAAATCTGCATTCAGCCTTGCTCCTTCTCCCCACTCTCCAGCTCTTCATAGAAGCAGCCACAAAAACGCAGTCATTGACCCACCAGCCAACCAGCAGCATTCATTGCTCACTGCAATAAGTCTCAAACCAAACATCGATACACTCACCAACACACACACTGACTGACACTCCCTGAACGCGATGGACAAATCTTCTAACACACACCCTCATAAGCACACGAATACATGGCGGCGTATTGTGGAGTGTGGAAGCGACAGTTGTGTCAGAATCTCAAGGCATTTCTGGCAGCAGGGCAGTGACACACACACACACACACACACACTCTCACTCAGAGATGCATGTTTCATAAGGTCATATATAATTGAGGAGGATTCCACGCAGAGAGGCTGTGTGTGTGTGTGTGTGAGAGAGCTAGCCTTGAGATGCGGTCTTTAATCCTGTTGGATTGTCAGATTAGTGTAACAGCTGGGTCCTGCACACAGATATACATCTCTCTGCCTCTCTGTATCAGCCCTCCTCCTATCATACTGCCCCCTCTATACTCTGCAAAGAGCTTGTATCTTTGCATTAGTGTGTGTGTGTGTGTGTGTGTGTGTGTGTGTGTGTGTGTGTGTGTGTGTGTGTGTGTGTGTGTGTGGTCTCACAGCTCCAGTCCATTACACGGTTTCAGACCAGCGGATGTGTCACTACACAGTCATGTGACCTCTACTGAGTCTGCGGCGAGTTTCAGTGTCAGCTGCTCGTTTTGTCAGAGATACTGAGACATAACAGGTTAAAGACACTCTGCCACCGAGGACCCGAGTCGCTGCTACTTCATCCCCCATGAGCCGACCATGTTCCCTTCAAACGCAAACAGAATATGCAATTTCCTTATTCAATATATATGTATATCAACATCAATATACTTTTTCTTACTTATTTCTTATTTATTCATTTATCCCATTTATAGTTGTAATCTTTACGCCTGTGGTTACCGCGGTAACCGCAACTGCAGTTTAACACTACAGCACTCCTGGAGTGAGAACTACTTTGTCAGAAATATAATAGAAGAGCCGCTGAGCCCAAAAATGAACGTTCAATTACAATCAGCTCCAACTTTGCTAACAAATACATTGTGTTTCCTGTGACTCCTGCACAATACAGCGACCCCGTGTCTCGCCAGCTGAACACTTTTAATGTGAAGCAGCAGCAGCAGCAGGAAATGTTGGGTTTGCATTAGCAGTAATCTTACACGTTTCCCGTGAACCCCACCACTCCAATATAAACTACTCTAGGGGAGGTAATTACAGAAAAACAACAGAGAGGTGTATATACTGTTGGTAAGAGGTCAAAATGTCATTAGCAATCAAGTTCAAGGATAGACCCTCCACATAATCAACCAGATTCTATTATATTTTAACAGTGATTTATTTAAAGTGAACCTCAATTGTATGACCTCCAGAATCTATTGTATAAAAGAGGGAGGGCAGGCAGACTTCCACCTAATGAGGATTAATCGTCGAGGCAACAATGAAGCAAATGTTATTGCCTTTGTCTGATATGAAGTAAAGCTACGCTCTGTTGAAGGTACACTGAACATTGCTGTAAATGGATCTGGGTCTATTGTTTTAAAACATATATGAGATAAATATTGAAAGTCTTTCTGCATGAAAATGGATTTAAATTGCCTTTTGGTGATCCGGACGCATGCTTTTCCCCCCACTGTGCACCTGTTCTACCCCTGCAGCTCTCTGACCAAGCCATTCACTGTACCATATACCATATTTAGCAAATGCATGACTTTCCATAAGGATATTCATCACTAAGATCATCTTTGTCCTTATAACTCAGTGGAGAAAGATAATATTAGTGCCTGGATGCTTTTCAGCTGTGGTTTGGAGCTGCACTGAGACAGCTTTAGGGCCGGAGTGAGCTGGAATAACAAAGTAGAGCCAGTGTAATGTCATCCTCCCAAAGGTTTGGTACGGGGAATTAATACGGCCAACATGGCTGCGATGTGGATCAGCCATGGCAGTGCTATCTGGAATCTGATCGGCAGAAAGCACTAAAAATAGTGAAGGGAGAAAATTTGTTTCACTCATTTGGCTGTTGTACATGAACATGTTTACAGATTTTGCTCGGTGGTTCACATTCATTGGTCACGGCGAACACTCGTGTGTGAAAAGCTGAGAAAAACATGCAGGAAAAGATCAGAAATGTTTTTGGCAAGGGACTAAATCAGCATTTCTACCTTCCCACTCAGCACCACTTACAGCATGGTGTCCACAAGGATCTTTTTGGCGTTGAAAAGCAGTTTAAGATTATTTAAAAATAACATAAGCAGCCATAAATGTCTTTATTAACTGTATTTTTTGTTTTATACCCCAAATTAGTCTGGACACCGACATCAGACATACTTTTTCTATTAATCTCCATGTAGTCTGATTTTATCCAAGATACCCAGAACCACTTGCCATCTTTTAAACAGCTAATCAGAGTAAAATTGCTCAGCGGGTTCCCTTTTGCAAACACAAAGTGATGCCTGCTTATGACCCCCTGCTGCAGCTGTAACTGCAAAGAATCTCTTGACACTAAATGATTATTTTACTTAAAATTTCAAGCCATTTTACTTGACTTACTGCCGACAAAAGAGGCCTCACAGGAGGAGACATTTCATTACAGACAATAAAACTGTGACAGTAAATGTATGTATTAAGAATATAGTTGAAAATTATTCTGATGGATGCTGAATGTTTTTAAGCCACTGGGGGAGGGTTTTTATATATAATTTATTGTGCGAAAAATTAAGTAGTCTTCTTACTTAAAGTCAACACAGAAAGAGAACAGTTTGGGATTTAAGGGCACAGTTAGACACTATTTAATAAATGGATGTTTCACTGAACAGGGGCTCAGGGGCCGTTAAGCAAGAGTTTGACGTTTTAAAGTGACATTTTTCCGTTGGCGAGTCAAACGTTGACCCTTTATAATAAATATCTATTTATATTAAGTCTGATCGGTTCATATTTTGCTAATACAGCTGCACGGTTTGTACATAGTTCTGCTTTAAGGACTATAATCTGCACCACAAGAGAGGATGTGTCAACTCAAAATAGTTTCAACCAAAAACAGAACTTTAGAGATATAATGAACTTAGAAAAACATGCAAAAACAACTGACAGCGATGTGCACCGGCCATCTCATGTGTCTGTGCCCAGGGGCCCGTTGGCTCACTGTGTGTCCATGAGGGATTATATTTTAGGGTTTTGAATCACTTCGGTAGACTGAGACAGGATTTCTTTGACCCTCTACGCTGCCGCGTGCAGGTGTTAGCTGTTTTAAAGTTCACAGGAGTGTACCTGACGTCATTGCTACAAGATACTGTCTCGACACCCGACCGTCTCCCTGTGTTTATAAGGTGTCAGCGAGTGTGTGTGAGCAGAGTGACTGTGCAGAGGCTTTCTGTGCTAATCTCTGCTGAATGTGGCAGGTGTCTTAACCAGGCCATCACCTGGTAACCTACTCACACACACACTCCCCCTTCTCACGCACACACTGCCTGCCCTCTATATAGCTCACATCTCCTTGTCTGACTGTAAGTGTGTTAGCGTCCAGGTTGGCTGCCATCCAACCTGCCCAGCTGGTAAGAGGGGAGGAGCAGGGCGGAGAGTGAGACGAGGCGGAAAAGCAAAAGAAGGAGGGAGATTAGAGGTCACTACTGACAGGGTCGGAGAATCACTCCGGATAGAAAGATGGGCGTGGAACATTGCAAACAGTAAACAGACTGCAGTTTTTCCTGTAAGTCGGCGAGCAGTCGGAGGGCTTGTGCCAAGCGGGCTGACCCCTTCCAGGTAGAGAGTTATCAGCGCTCGACTTCTGTCAACGAGCAGCATGGCTCAAATTGTCCCACTCATAACAGTGTAGGTCAGACCGCACAGACACAGAGACGGCCGTGAATCATCAGCTGCTTTACGCAGCGTGGGCACTCACACACCTACAGTGAATTAAAACTGCAGGGAGGTCAGAACTGTGGCCCATAAAGATCACATTGTCTCATTTGGGGGCTGATCTTAGGCCTCTAATTCAGGCTAGTTGATCATGCTGTGTTCAAGTGCCTGGTCGATACGTTTGACATCCAGCATTTCAGCTCAGTCAAGACACCCATGTCGCAGTTTAACACATTTATTTCAACAATAATACACATTTTAGTTTGTCAGTGTGGCTCTGCTCATATGAGGCTTTGGTACAAATGTCTTTGAGCTGAGCTGGAATTACACACACACACACACACACACACACACACACACACACACACGTAATATATAGAAAGTGTTTATTTTGAGGGTTTACAGCAGTGTAATCTGGACACAAGGCATGCAGAGGTTAACTTGTTCATAGCTAGGATTGTGGCATGTCGAGTTTTAGACCTGTTTGATTCCTTCATTTGGTAACTTTTTGGAAAATACATTTTAGCATACAATGCTTCTATATCGTGCTTAGATTTGAAAACATTTTAAAGTTGATTTATTCCCTTCCAAAATGAAAAGTGTGGTGTGAAAAGTACAGCACAATGGACACAGCGTTCATCGTGTTTCTGTTCTCTCTTCTCCTCCAACACTGTGGATGCAGTAAATGGAGGGACAGCTAGAGGAGTGGGACTCACAGATGGTGCCAGAAAGCAGAGGGAGTATTCAAATTATTCTTCACAGTTTGAGAGCTCAGAGATGCTCCAGCAGTCGAGAACATTCGCTCCGATCAAATCTCCCATATAAAAAAGCACAATTAACAATTATTTCTCCAAAAAGGAGCAGCATTGCTTCTAAAGTATCGGGAGTTTAAAAATGCTTGTGATTGTGTGTGTGTGTGTGTGCGTGTGCGTGTGCGTGTGCGTGTGTGCCAGGCATTATGCAGCAACAGCCGCAGCCTCTCGGGTTACTGAGGAATGCATTTGAAGTCAATCACAATGAAGCTTTCTATCTGCACGTCTAGCCCGAAGGGGATCTCAGAACTGCACTGAACGGGACCAGCCAGAACACCAACCATAAAACAAAATCACCACTGGGTCACACACATCTGCCAGCTAATCTTCCACCAGCGCTGTGTGTGTGACCACTGGTTTGGTGAATTAGTGTGTCCATATAACTACCTCTGTCTCTGCTATCTGACTTCCTGCATCTTAGTGTTAGCTGAGCTGCAAACATCCATTGTTTCTACAGATAAAAGACACACACACACACACACACACACACACACACCTTCCCATTGTTAGGTTGCTGCAGTGTTGGCACTGTAATGTCACACACTTGCTTTTTTTTCATTAAACTAAATTAAAATCTGGAACAAATCAGCTCCTGTGGAACATTAATATGTGTGACTGTCAGCTCAGGTATAAAATCCAGGCTCCTTAGATGTAAAACAAGCTCTCTCTCTCTCTCTCT
>JAVQJD010018540.1:0-44550 GCA_036023655.1 Nannoperca australis
TCCACAATACCATAGTGGAATGATATTGCTAGTTTGATGATATTGCTAGTTTGAATGTATTGTATTTGATAATGTACTAAGATCATTGGTTCTTTGATTTAATGCTCTTTTGATTCTGCCATTGGCAGCAATGTACCTGCTTATAGCTCTTGTGATTCATCACCAGCCCTTACAAGTCTGATGAGATGTCTTGTTGTTTTCAATCATGGTTCTATGCACTTGATGTAAAGCTCTTACTTTGGAAGTCGCTTTGGATAAAAGCGTCTGCTAAATGCCTAAATGTAATGTAATGTAATGTAATGTAAGTTGGTGAAGACCAAAACAGAGCTTAAACAAGAGAAAATACTGGACTTATATTCATCAAGGTGCCATAAGCATGACTCCAAAGTAATGCTAATGCTGGATTTGTAAACCCATATCAACTTTATGATGCTATAATGCTATAATAAGTTAAATGTCTGTGATGTTTTTCCTGTGGGGTGCTGACCCCAAGTAGACCCCTCAATAGTGCATAAATATACACAACTTGTATTTAACGGGCTTAAACATACAACAACAAACCACATATAAGGTCTTCAGTCCTGTTCAATTTTTACTTACATACAGATGGTATTGTAAAAAGATGGTATTATTTCCAGAGATGAAAGACACTGTGACCTATTATATACTGCAGTGCACTGCAATGTCAGCTCCCAAGTAAACAGCCCCGTAAATACTGTGGCAGAAGCTGCTCTGAATGCACTGAGGGAATGCTATTCCTCTCACAATGCCCTGACACAGCAGAATTGATTGACTGATACAGAAGGACAATAACAGGTCAAGGGGTTGTGACCTGGTCACCATGACCCTGAAACCAAACTGTCTTGCTGGTGCCTCATGCTCAAGAGTCTCTCTTGTTCGTAAAGCATGCTGTGTCGTCTCTGCTTTGATGAAAAGTAAAAGATGCTTTCGGGCAGTTTAAAGGTTTTATTTCCACTGACCTCTCTCTTCATCTCTAGTTGTCTTTATCTCTGTCTCTGTGTAAATCTCTATATATCTCTCTCTCTTCATCCCCTTTCCTCCACTATCCCTCTCTTCATCTTCCTCTCATGCTGTGAGGTAGTGATTTTAGATGCTGGCTTCACAGGGAATGACAGACAGCCACAATGGCTAAACTCCAATCAGGAAGAAAAAAAAACTTAACAACAAAAGCAGGCTTATAGTGAAGAAGTTACTGAATGAAAAAAAATGTTTATCCAATCGATAGACTGTTAGTCATAGTACAGATCACACGACACTCCTTTTGTATCTGTGCAATATTCCCGGCACCTTTTTTGATGATGTATGTCAGTGTCTGTGCTAATAATCACTCTTCATAAATCTGACAGATGCCAACCCCACACAAATCAAAAATGAACAATAGCATTGACAACACACAAAGCTCCCACTCATGCATCACACACATGCACATCCTACCTTAGTGTAAACCCCCCATGACAGTTCCGTCTCTGTCACCATGACAACAATCCCAAACATCCCGAAGATGAGTGCGTAGTCGCTGAGCCGCTTCCGCTTCTCAAACAGCGCCCTCCGGTGGCCGAGCTTGTAGCCAATGTCCCTGTTCTTCTTCTGCGGCGCCCTGGTTCCGCCACGCCCGCTGCCCTCCCTTACCAAACTCTCGTTGGACGCCTTGCTGGGGTCTTCGCCGCCGTTGCCCTTGGACACCACCACCTCCAGGCCAGAGCTGTGCAGCGTCTGCAAGGGCTGCGTCTCCGAGTCGAGCTCCGCGAGGTTGCGGCGCGACGAGGACGCCAGGCTGCCCACTAGTGGTCTCACCACTCCGCCATTGTACTTGCAGGTGTTCATGGCTATCTGAGGGAGTCGGCCGCTGCTCTCGGAGAGGGAGGGCTTGGATCCAGCATGGCTCAGCTTCTTCTGCTCAGTAGTGGCCTGTGAACAGGAAGAAGAGTGATAAATACAATACTATCACAACAAAAAGGGTGTAAAAACAGTAGGTTGGAGAGACACACAGGTTTAGATTTTAAATAGAGCATTGATGTGGGAGTTACATCTCTGTGGCTCTGGAGAGGGCAAAAAGAGGGAACAATCTTGCAAAACAGTTTTGGTTATAAAAGCAGACAGATTTAGTGCTCAGCAGGACATGTGGCCAAACATACAGTACAAAGCAAAATATCAACACTTCTTGCTTCAAAGTCCCAAACAGCCAAATGTCTTCTTTCTCGAGCAACACAGAGCTGGTAACAGAGACTTAGTTCTGCATTAAGAATAGTTTAAGCCTGTGTTAAGAAGTATTAAAAGAACATGATAATCACGTTTACAGTTCAACTACAACCATCAACACTCCCGTGACAGTATGTTTCATGCATACCCTTTTTCTTCAAGAAAATGCCATCAAAATGTGATGGTTCAAAAACAAATAAATAATGAATGGACTTTGATGTATAAATAAAACCAAATAACCAATAGTGGACCCTACAAAGGGCAGAAAATTGAATTTTTGCGCAGCACAAATTTAGATATGAATGATTAATGCTTGGCACGACCCTGTTTCCTATCAGAGAAACACTCTTCTCCTGTAGAGATTAGAAGCAAGCTGCCCAAAAGAGAACAGAAACTTGGACCTTCTGAAATCCGGCAGAGAAAGATGTGAGATTCACCCTATTTTAAGAGAAAAAAAAGGCAAACCATTTCTTTTGAAATGCAAAGGGTAAAGTGTACTGCACATGTGTCTGTTGAGGTTAAAGGCAGTTTAGGGACAAGTGGAAAAACACAGATGCATGTGTGCATTCATATATTCACACATAAACATCATGTTCAACCGATAGTGTAAACAATTTCTAATTTGAATGAGACAGGAGAGAATAAACTTTTTTTCAAACTTAATTTACCTCTTTATCACCTGCACAAAATGTTCCTATTTTTTTTTTCTGACCCGATGCCATGCAGACTCTTCTTTTCTCGCATTGAGTCGTCTATCATTTCTGCTTTTCTTGGCAGATAGGATTGAGTTTCTGTCCCGGGTACGCAGACAGAAAATGTTCTATCCACGCAGAGGCTGTAGAGCAGTCACCCCAGAAGCATCTATCTGCCTGTCTATCCCCTGCCCTTCAGAGACTCGGGCAGATTATCATAATGGGTTATGAAAACTTCACATGGAACAGTGCTTTTTCAGAAACAAGTCGGGGGGGTGTGATAGCACTGCTGGACCTTTTTATTAGCCTTGACAAAGCATGCCTAATGCCTTTAAATGTGCTGGTGGGAATAAAGAATGGCAGCCCTAATGGAAATTTACTAACTCCAGTCCTGTGATGCTATCGTCTTGCACATATTGTGGCTCCATGAGAACAGGACTAAAGGTTAAGGATTAGTGCAGCCCATAGTGTTTCTAATCCCCTTTTCTGTATTAAATTGCTTTTTAATCTGTGCCATTAGGACCCTTCTACACTTTTGAAGACTGTGCAGTGAGTGAACTTTAAGGTTTGAATGACAGGAAATACTCTAGAAATAGATGCTGATATGGCAAAAGGGGTCAAGATGCTTGACTGCTTGAGGATAGAAACAGCACAGGGAGTGCTGAATTTGGCAAACAAATGAGACCATTGAACTTATTTGGTGACAAAGAGATGCAGCAACGAGGATTAGCACACCTACACATTGAATTATGTCAGTGCCACACACAATTACAGTTTTGATGCTCCACCTGGATTTTCTCAGCATCAAGAATAGCATGACAATATCAAAAATATCATAAAAGCACAGTTTATGACCCCATCCTTGAAAATATTCTTATTGTAGCCAATGCATGTGCTGGCTGAACAGCATAAGAAAGTGTACAAATATTGCTGACCGAACTGACTGTGTAAATAGCTTGCTTTTTTCCTGCATCAAACGCAACAGTAGATCAGCCTGCCAGTCTTTCGATTGTACTGAGCAATTGCAAAATATCCTTTGGTTTTTGAGTCACTACATGATGTCATTCATTGTCAAAAGAGACATTTCTGCTTTTGTGAAGAAGGCAAATAACTCTAAAGCTGAGCACAGAGTATTTTTAGACCCAGTCAAACTTAGTCAGAGTGGTTCTGAGACGTTTGATATGTAAATACGGCTCGTGGACTTTAATGTCTGAGAAAAAAAAATCCAAGACAACTATCTCAAACAAAGGTTGTGTAGGCTATGTTCATAGAAAATGCTGCTTATTTAGTTTTGTGCATTCATAGAACATTAGTGTATTTTTACTGTTTATCCTACAATTTCCTTATCACAATATTGACGAATTAGAAACTACTTTTGACAGGGAACTTTTAGCAACATTCATTTGATAGATGCTTTTGTTCAAAGTAACTTACATCTTTCTTTCACACACACACACACACACCAAGAGCAATTTATAGTTGAGTATCTTGCTCAAAGATCAAACCACCAAATAATACCCTAAACTCTCACTACTGACTGAAGGAGACTTTATACTTTTGTCCCAAATTAGGAGCTTCCTTCTTTAAATCTTTAACTTCTTTAATTTTTCAGCTTAAAAGTAAGACCAAATAAGCATGCACAGTTATTACTCTAACACTTGATAAATACAGAACTTGAGGATGATCATTGTCAAATTTAAACATTTCTGGTGTTAATTAAATGTTGTAGTGCTAGCTCGTGGCTTTCCCTTAGTTTATTGATGGCAATTGCAATAAGGATAAAACAAACTTACAAAAAACTACAAAATTAGATTTTCTCAAAGATAATCTCCCCTTAAATCATTTCTATATATTGTAAAATGTTAAAAGATTTACCCCTAATTTGGTTTCCAATGATCAATTACATGCCGATTGATCAGAGTAATATGGCAATGTTATGACAGTCAGACCACACAAGAGTCTGAAATGTAAAAGGAAAACACCAGAGGAAGAGTTGTTCGATTAACGTAAATGAACAGGATCAATAATGGACACCACGAGACCAACGCTGCTGTTACATACTCAGCTTTAGTTACCTGTTTCTGGTGATCATCAGTCACTGAACCAGGTCAGGACTGACCCAAATGTGGGAAACCATCCCATCAGTCAGTTTGTATAAACACTGACATTTCTACACATCAGGTAAAGATTTTGTGCTGGTGAAAAAAGATTGCATACCTCCTGTAGGCACATTGAGGACATGAGACACAACTTACAAAATACCAAGATGTATGCCTGTTTTGTTTCCTCTGTGAAACTAAAGAGTCCTTCACAGACTTTGCAGCAGGAGTCCTCACATCATGTTCCAAAACCTCAAAGCACTCAGTCCATTCCATATTCTCGCCCACTTAACCAGCTACCCAAGCTCTGTCTTTTTTCACATTTTCCCTGCAACCCAACTAAAAAGTGCGGCAAAAAGGGCACGGCGGGCCAGTGTTGCCCTTGTCGTCCCGACGCACCCACAGGGGAGACAACGGGGAGGCTGCTTGTCCAGCCGACCAATGGCTCAATTTCATTCTGAATGGCACGCAGCATCCAGGCTCTATGAAATGGAGCCTCATAATCAAATTGAAAAGCCTCAGTGCAGAACAGTTTAAATGAAGGCAACTCTATGCCTCGCTTCTCTCTCTTTCTGACTCTCTCTCTCCAGCCAGCTCAAATCTAATAGAAAATCATAATTCTTTAGTGTTGTATGGGGCTACTGTGCTGCAGTGTGGAAGGCTTATATACCCTAAAAATGAAATTGTGCATTATAAAATGAAATGTTTGTGTTTGTGAGTTTGAGCATGTGGGTGCCAGTCTGTTTAATAATATGTGCGTGTGTATGTGGGAGGGTGGGAGGATGTGTGCATATGTGTACTAGTTGAACAAGCTGAGCCTCAGCGAGGCGCTGGATTAGGTCGGAAAATGACGCAGAATGTGCAGCAACGAAACAAGGAGGAAGTGTTTGAGAAGATCCACATGTTTGTGAGTGTGTAAGAATCTGAACAGCAGACAGATGCCGACAAGGCTGACACAAGATCAGGGACACGAAAGAGATGAAAGAAGAGGGAAGAGCGACAAAATAAGGCAGAGATCTAGAAACTGAGGAAACATGAAAGAGAGAGGGGGGGGGGAAGAGAAAGAGATAAATGAAAGAGAGGAAAGACAGCTCCCTGTGGGTGTCTCTGCCAGCCCCTGGAGTGATTGAGGGCTGCAGGCTACACTCTCCAGTTTGTCCCTGCACACTAGACGCTGTCACATTTTTCTGACAGGCCAGCAGGCATCAGGGCTCCTCTGTCCATCCCTGACCAGCATGTGGATCATTACTCAGCGCTGGTAAAGACAGAGGAAAACCAGGGGCTGCAGCCCTACATTCATAAAAGAAAACCCTCTATCACATCTCTCTGTGTGCTGCGGTAATGGAAATAAACAATATATATTTAATGTGATCTTGTTAGAGCATCTAATGTTCAAATATGAATAGCACAGGCACATTTCACATTTCAGGAATAACACCATGTATTAAAATCTGTCATCTTTATCTGCATCTAAGTAGAAATGCTATTTCCTTGCAGGAGCAGAAAGGGTGAGCCTCTGTGTGCGAAGTCTTATCACCCTATACTTCATGTCCTTATATCTCTGTAGGGATGTCTGCTGTTAAATAATGGCTGTTCTGCCCTTCTCTGGGATCAGTTGAAGCTAAGTGTTACACACAGCAGTCCTAGGGATTGAAGAGGCAGCCAACGTTCAAAGAGTTTTCACAGCATATTCTCAAACTGACTTTGCATGTCTGGTACGATCAGCAAGTGTGCGGACAACTTGCTTGATGTGCACTGAAGTGGGCAGCTCATATGTGTGTTTAAGCACATGAAAAACACATTGCTAAGTGTGGTTTTCACCTCACCTCCATTTATTCAAACATTTCCAGTCTAATCCATTTTACTCATGTCTGTGAGTGCATATTGTACATGTTATATAATATTATATATATTATATTATATTATATATTATAGTAGGGGCTATCACGTTTAATAGGACATTCAAACTACTGTTCCAATAGGGGAGAAAATAAAGATTTGTAATGATGTACTTGAATTATAAAATTCAATGTGTCCCTCCAACCCACTGCTGCCACTGTTGCCCATCAGTAAGCTGGGCTATTGTTCTTCTCATGCTAACGCAAAATGGCTACTACAGATAATCATGACACCAAACCATCTGAGAAGCAATGTGTGGAAGCATTTTGGATTCTACACAATAGATGGAAAAATCATGCAACGTGTTGATTGAATTTTTTTACTGCAACTGCCTTACAGTAATGTTAGCTTGTCACTCCAGTGAAGTAGCAGAAGCACGGTTATAGTTTAGGATGAGGCACCACAGGTTGTGTTTGAATTCATTTAAAAGCCGTGCTAATTAGTTCAATTTTTCTTTTTTGAAAACACAACAGCCTCATGATATAGTAGCTCAAATGTTTTTGCAGTTAAATAATATCATTTCCTGGACTTATCTGGCTGCTCTAATCTATTTTATTCTGACTCCGCTTAATTCAGGGTGAGTTTTTTGTATTACAACAGCTTGTCGGCCGACGATTATGTTCATATACAAATGATATGAATTAGCAAATGTGTTCTTTTTACGGAAGATAATGGTGCCTAGATTACATTATTTAATCAACATACCAGTAGTGAGGAAAGGTTTATATTGAATATAACTGCAAACTCTCCCAGCACAAAATGATCATACTCACCATATGTGCATTCACATCGATGTATCTAAATTTGTCCTCTCTACAATATTAACTCCTGTCCTGAATGATTAAAATGGTTATGTTTAGACAACTCAAAGCACTTGGTTAAGGTTAGGGAAAGATTGTTAAGTCTTGAAAAACTCTACACTTATTTTAAACACGAGACAGGACACAATGACTTCAATATTTAACTAAAACCACAATCTTTCTGCAGGCTTAACCAGTATTTTGGTATTTGAACTAGTCTTTTTATTGGCAGGATCAAGAATGGTTTTGAATTGGCCTTTGAGTACCGAGGTCTTGTCTTCGAAGTTTTAACACATCTTAAATTCTCACCGTCATTTAATGAGAACAATTAGTTGCAAGTGGTAGGGGTCTGCAATATAGTGTCTATTACTATCAGTGGCCTTGATGGAATCCCCATGGGGAAGACCCAACACAGCATCTCAGGGAGGGCATAAAATGCAACAATGAAATCTACACAAAATAAATTGTGATAATACTTCAAAATCAAGGTCAGAACTGTAGTCGCCTCAGGGATGCCATAACCTTTACTGAGGCGACGAACCACACAAAAAATATGGGGCAATCGTGTTAACTCACAGCAGAAACAAGATGAGATTGTTTTATTGTTTAGTTCAGTGTTGGCATTATTTAAAGATCACATTCACTCCAACTACGAATCACCTGAAAGATGATGTGGCCAGAATTAGTTCTTTTTTTTGGTGGTGTATTTCACAGTGGTAAAAATATAAAAGTAATAAAACAGAAAGACGAGCCAAACAAAAGTAAGATAACAATATTCCTACTATGTGCACATTAGAAAAAAACACTGAGGAGGACTGTAAAAACATGCCCTTTCAAACCAATGAAATAATCATTGTTAAATGCAAGGTTGTGGCTACAATACATAAACATACCAGATTTGCAACAAGATGTGATTCTGTCTGTAGATTTCACTGTCCATACAACATGCAGTTAAAATGATGGTAGCTTGATAACAGAGACATTTATTGGCCTTTAGCAAAGCCCCCTCCCCACCCACCCACCCACCACCACCACCCCTCTCATGATCTCCTCTTGGAGATTAACAACAAAAAAGCAGTCAAAAACAAGACAAAACCTCCATTGAGAAAGAGGACACAGGTACATGCCTGTGGGAATGTGTCACTATTAGGACTAATAACGCGCTGTGTTCAACAGAGACACAATGCTGTTATAATTAGGGCCAGACAAGGTTACTCTATATGTACTTGTGTGAGTGTGTCTTATAAACTAGGTCCTGGGGAGATTGGGGTTAGAACTGATGGGGGGTGGGGGGTTACTTTCCCTGTGGGACACCCACTGCCTCATTAGGAACTATTTCAATTTCCAGCAAATTAGAGGAGGGCGTTGTTAAAAACTTGATTTGTAGATCGGGGCCATAATGGATGGACTGATCCTGGTAAAATGGCTAACAAAGTGAACCTTGAAGCTGTTGATGTGTGTAAAAGTTAATCAGGACCAAATCATCCCCTGAAACGTGTAGCTGCTCACAGAATAACGCATATGAACCAACACTGAAAGACACACATGACACAAAATGCTCTTGTACAAATAAAAACCATTTGACAAGTGCTAAATGAAATGGTGGGAAGGTGTCCTACTTATAGCAGAGGTTTGACATGATACACCTATTTTTAGATTCAGCATGACTTCCCGAGGATAACGTTATCTCCAATATCTATCATGAATACACGTCTATAAATCCGCTTAGAAATAATGTTTTTAAAAGTTGCCCTTTCAACTTACTTACACTTACTTTATTTCAGTGTAAAAGTAATCCAGTGATAGCTATCTCTACATTACTATGTGGACATTGTAAACAAGAACTGGATATAGCTAATTCGGCATACTTTTAATGATGCCATTGTCTCAGTTTTGCCTGAACTGGACTCACAGTGTTAGACTTTGAAAACCCTTGACTTTTTGTAATCAGAAAGAAGGGCTCTTATATAATACAACACACCCATTAGACCCAATCAATCACTCCATCACTCCACCGCAGGCAAACTTTTGACAAAAATTACCAAAAAATATTCCTGAAACTTGTAAATGTCACTTAACCAAAAATGCTAACCCAGAGAAAAACATACAGTATAACTTGGAAAGTGGCCAGTAGGGCCACTCAAAGCTGAGTAAGTTAGTTTGCACTCAGTATTGGTAAAAACCACTCATAAATGATACAACAGCACAGGAGGCCAGGCAGCCTGTGAGAGAGCATCTCAGACATAACTCAGGTGTGTGAGAATGAGCAGAGTGTCCACAACAATTTCCACAACTGTGAAGTTACTTTCAAATTCTTGAAATATTTGCTGTACTGTGCTTTCATTTTTTGATATATGTCTATTTATATTTATATTATTTTTAAAACTTTTTTGGTGCATCGGGAAAGAACAGAGAACTTAAAAATCAGACAGAAGCCTTGAAAATATTAAACTGCACTTTACTTGTCATTGAAATTTACAAACCATCCATTCCAGGTGAGATGGGTGATAGCACACTATAATGTCTGTTGAATATCTCACATCCGATTATCTCGGTCTTGGTGTTGATGTGTGAATGCCTCCATAAAACCTGCTGCTTGAAGTTTGACGTTGTACATGGAAATGGGACTAGAAGAGCATTTCAGCGTTGCACTAATCAGCTCTCTAAAGTGTCCTCTTTATTTTAGCTAATCAACAGTATTGCCCCATTCGCCCCCATTATGGCTGATTGCCTGATTGATGCCAGATTTGTGCTGATAACCCCCTCATAAAGAGGCAGACGCAGTCCTTGACACATTCCCACACAAAGTGAGTCTTATGAGAGGAGGTTTGGGCCAGAAACAACTGTCGTCTCATTCTTAGTGACACACATCCTCTAAACCCTTCACAGTGTCATGTGTAAGACAAAAAAACATTCCTCATAAGAATTACGTTCACATAAAGACAATTTGCATTTACTAGGCTACATACATTTTGTGGAGACATAATGCCACCCTGATTATGGTTTTTATCAACGTATTAGGGATGTCACTTTTTTAATAAATAATGTTAAAATGGATGAAAGCTAAGACTTCATCATTCATTTGCAACTCCCTTAGGTTAATCCTAAACTATGTTGTATAACTGACATTGCTTACTTCATTTGTGGCACCTCAGCAGCTTCACTTGAGTGACAAGCTAACAGTTTAGCCTGGTTCCAGACTTCTAAATTATCCCTGATTTGTTTAGCTATTTAAAGTGAAATAAAATGGCAACTTCTGATTTGTTGTGACAGTGATAATACTGTAAGGGAGCTGCATTTTTATCCAGTCTTACTCTACCTTTATTCAAAATCTTTCCATCAGTTGTGTCAAAAATGCATCCACATCTCGGGTTGAAAGCTAAATACATTCAGCATTACAGATAAAAACAATTGTCTAATTTACTGACAGGGCAGTGAGTAAAGGCTGGAATTTAAGACGCAGCCTGTTGCGCTTAAAGTATACACTGTGAATTCTGTAAGTTCGTTACTTAATATAACTTTTTTTTTTCCAATGATGACCATCTCAATTAAGAAGAAAAAGTGAGCGCCAAATCAAAATAAAGGTAGTTTTCTGATTATCAGAAAACTGTTCCCTGTGAACTATATTTGAAAATACTTTTTCAAGTATTTGTTTTCCTTCCTGGCACCTGAAGTATGATCAAGGTTTTTAGGGTTGTGTTTTGGAAACTCACAGCACTGGGAAACATCATGGTTATGGTAAGTACAGTATGGTTACTGTGTGGTTGAGGTTAGCCAATTAAGTTTAAGACTTGTTTAAATTTATAAAGTCAACATTGAGTGTGGATGTAACGCCCGGCCTCTCATGTTGAAGATATGTGCTTTGTACATCGAACTGTCTACAACAACCTCCTCAGCCAAATCATTTCCTGCATTGGAACAAACTGTTTCCTGGGAATGCGAAACATAATTACAAATTACGATGATATGAACCCAATTTGCAGGTTTGAAATTGTGCATGAGAGAGAAATATAGCAAGACTTTGAAAAATAAATTATAGCGTATGCAGGAGTAAATATCAGAATCGTAGTGTATCTGAGTTAGTGTAAATAAGTAACTATTCTATGTGCGGTATTATTATTAGTGTACAGTATGTGAAACAGAATGAGAGAAGAAATTACAGTGAATATGTATTTAAGAGATACTATAACTGTGTGTGTGAGTATGATAACCTATTACTGAGAGCATTTGTGTAAAAAAGGATGATACTCTATGTAAAAGAAACATTAGTATAGGAGAAAGATTCTAACAAAAGCCTATGAGTGATGAAAGTATGTGACAAAAAGTTGTGTGGGAGAGTGGGACTGTAGCCACTTCAGTGTACATTAATGTCACGTAGAGCCCCTCCATTGTGATTCAAATGTACAATTACCCTCTCATACATATGTCTAACATAAGTATAGTTGTGTGTTGGAGAAAATAGTGTATAAGAGTAGTTTGTGACTGCACATGTAAGAGGGCATAGTAGTGTGAAGGAGCGTATAGTGTAACATTATGCAACATTATGATGCTGTGTGAGAACAAGTATGATTTATGATCTAAATAGACTATCATCCTAATACTTCTTCCCACTCATTAAAACGACCAATAACACATGTGGTCAGGAGACGGAAAAAAACACACACAAACACACCAAATCACAGCTTGAAATATAGTTTAGTCTATGTGGACCCAGAAGACCAAACCATCTTCATTAGGTGACAGTTCCCCTGGCAGCTATTTGACATTCCAACAGGACCACAGCGGCCATATATTCCTCACTGACATTATCACCCTTAAATGATCCCGTAACCCACACTGCAATCCCACAGTTTTTACCTCTTATCAAAAAACATTTTAACTATTTTAAGATTCAACAACAGTATCAACGTATAAATGCTACTGCCTGACAACATCTATTTTCATTGTGAGGTGATTGTAAGTCATTTGAAAACAAGCCCTCTGTAAATTCAGGCTCAGGCAGTTTCTTTCTTTCCCTGAGGCAAAAACATCAATAGCAGGGAGAGAAGCCAGGACAACCTATAGCACAGGACAGATCGATAGCGCAACAAACTCAGTAAAGATTGACTGGAGAGTTGCCTGGAAACGTCCCGCTTGAGATTTATGATGGGAAGAGGACACGAGCCAGCAGGAGAAGCTAGAGGACATGAGAGGGAGAGGAAGAGAGACTGATGGGGAATCAGGAGAAGTCACTTTTTTTTTTTTGCATTTCAGGGTCAAAGTGAATCGTCACCAATGCCTTGGAGAAAATAAATCCATTTTAAATACCAATAAATAACATCAACAGGTTTTTCCTTGCACCTGTGTGCAGTTTCTCTTGGAGAATAAACAACAATAAAAAACAACATAATATCTTAAACTCTGTTAATCTGAAAAGGGTTCAGTTTTATTCCCTGTATTCTAGTTATCTTCTATTTGCGACTTGCCCATTGAGAAAACATGGAAAAATCTACTGAAGCAGACAGTGTATATGTTTGACATTTCAAGGGGAAAATTACTGAAACAGTGACAAGATGAAATGAGAAGATATCAGGTTTCATTGTGCCACTTTAACAGAGTGCCCTTACCATATGTCACCCGGCTCCATCATGCTCAGACTGGTGCAGCGGTCTTCCACAGACTCAAGCTAATTGAATATCCTTATCTGGCTCTGAACCGCTCTTTTCTCTGATGAAGGGAAACAAAGGCCAGTTGGAAAAGCAGCACATTTGTATTCACCCACAGACCCACAGGGTTAGACCAAACGTAACACACCTAGCCTACTGTACTTTACTGCATGGCACTTAATCTTGTTTTCAGGTAAGTGAACCATAACTAGACCCCACACTGTACTGTACTACAGTCAGAGTAGCGGTCTTTTGTGCTAGTCTATTGCGTCTCACATGATAAAAGTTCTGGAAATTGTGCTAACAGCCTCCAGCTGGGAATCTTTTTTTCTTTGGTTATGAAATTAAGTGCTGCAGTTTTCTAATGCCCCCTGGGCCCTTTAGTGTAAATTGATTCTATTTTAAAAAGTATTTTTCCCCTCCCAGTCTGACAAAGAAGAAGAGGTGGCTTGGGAGTGGAAATGGGCAACTGAAAATGGACTCTAAAAGAAAGAGAAGGGAGACATGCAAGGCAGCTTTGTTCGTGAAAGGGTTAAAGAGAAAATGGCAGTAGTGAAAGGGGAAGTGCATAGACCGTGGTGGTGGCCCATTAAGGGGTTAACAGTCGGAGGGAAGCCGATAATGGAGGCTGGAGCAGCTGTATGGGAACTACAGCAAGCAGAGAGCCACACACCAACCACTAACATAAACCAGAGACAAACAGAGGGAGAGGGAGAGGGAGGGAGGCACAGAGGTGCTACATTTTTCTCATGTCAGCATCATGTGAACACTCATAAACCAAACAAGATAAATGAAAATAGCATTGACATATTGTCATAAAATCAATGCTTTTTTAACGTACTCCTTGAACAGTAGTGCAAACACATGCACATGTTCACACCTTTTAAAGCGTACGGTAAGTTCACCCTCTTTGTAAACACGCCAGCAGATGCATAATTAAGCGTGGAGTGCCAATGCTGCGACCCAAACAGGAAACCACTGCCGTGGAAGACGACGGTGCAGCGATACAGTGGTAGATTCCTGAAGAAGAGGGTCTAATGTGACCTTTACCATCTGAAGACAAGACTGTGTGGCACCCACGTGATAATGATAAACTAAAGCTGTCCTCCCACTCATTCACTCACACATTCTCTTTCTCAAACACGGGTACAAATGAACATGCGAATGTGCATGAATACACAAAAGACATGCAGCAGAACATACACACACACACACACACACCAGAAAAAATGTTGCATGGAGCATGTGTTTTTTTCTTCAGCTGACATCACCTGTAGTCGAGCTCAGCCGACTCTTCACAGATCACACTGTTGCCGTATATACATGACAGTTGTCTTATATTCTCCAACTAATCAGTGAATTGAGGTAACGAAGGCGAGGAAAAGGTGGAGGAAAGCAGCTTAATTCAACTTGTCTTCTGTTTCAATTTGTAAAGCTTGTGTGTTGCAGAAGAGCCACTACGGCTGACGATAGCACAGCACACACAGTCATTTGTATGTATTAGACGCACATATAGCACACACACACACACATACACACATACACAAGAGCCCTCCAGATTAAAGGCTGGGCTAAATTCTAATTGCCATGGAAACATCTTTTGTTTGTATAAAGGTAACAAATAGTATTCACATTTTCTATAAACAGCTGAAGGCAGAGTAGATCTGACTAGATGCGGATCAGCTGAGGCTTTTTGTTCACTGAATATTTATCAGTGGCCAGAGGAGGCTGTGATTGAGTTTTACAGGGGAACGGTTGTGCATCATGTGCTGTAAATTAAGTAGTACAGTAGCTCAGGGGATCAGCAGTCAAACCCTGACCTGAGGGCATAAAGACCTGATGGGAAGGAGAAGGGAAAAAAACGCCTATCCAACAAAAGCGCACAGGGAGAGCAGGGAACTCATCGTGACTACACACACACGTATTCTAGCACAAGCACCCTGCCATACAAAGCAAACACTCTCTGTATGGAATTTCACAACGGCAGGAGAAGCTTTCCAAACTTTCTTTTTAAAGGGCAGGTGGCAAGCAAAGCGTTATCAATTGTGTGAGCAAAGTATGATGAAATCACACATCTCTCACATTCATTGTTACTGCTAACAAATACTGTGTTTAACAGGCATTTTAAAAACAGCAAACAGGCAATATTGAAATGACTCAATGGGTTAACACGTTGACATCATCATAGGATATGTAGAAAGAAGCACGCACACACCTGCACACACACACGCATATAAAGCCAGCATTGTACGTCTGAACCTCTCAAACTCTGTAATGAACGACAAATATCTGCTTACAGCTGCATTACTCATACTCTCATACTCTTTTGTGTTGTGATCATGCCCTAATGCAGGAACAGCCCCAGATCAATGACCTAATAAGCCATAAACCATATGCATTGTGGTGATACATTATAAGCCTGGCATCCCTTGGCTAGCATTTCAGAGGAATTACCATATAAATGAACTGCGGTCATTTATTAAGCAAAGAGCCGTGGTGGGGACTTGGCACGCAACGTGGTAGGGGAAAAAAACAACAACAAGAAATTGTAAGTTACAACACACATTAGAAAAGGGAAACATCATGAGCATTGCATTGACTGCTGGCAGAGCGAAAACATCTGCCATGCTGTGACTCTACCCGTGGAGTAAGTAAGCAGCGAGGCTCACGGCGACCGAGGAAACCCCCAACACGCTTTCTTTCCACTCTTTGTAGTCAACTGGACTGCAAGTAATTCAATACACCTCTCCTTGTGCAGGCTCACTTAAACGAAACGCAAAGCGAATGAACTATATCAAGTGGAGCTCTATTTGAACACCACTTACAGTAATGTAAGTGTTTGTGTGGGCTACCCTACAGTGTGTGTGTGTGTGTGTGTGTGTGAGTGAGAGAGAGAGACGTGGACATGTGCGCAAGCCCGTACTGTACGTCTGTATTGCATGTGTGTTAAAGCCAAGTGTCAAATGAGCCGTAAATCCAAAAAGATAGTCTTGTTCTGCACGATTCCTTGACCAAACTCAATAACCCAGAGAGAGACTGCCACACAATACCAGGCTGATCTCTCCATAGCAACACACATGGTAACACAAATCTATTTCAGAGCAGGAGCGCAGCACTTAAACACAGCCGAGAAAAAAAAAGAAAATAGGGAAAACAGCAATCAATTATTAAAAGAGCTTCATGTTCATACTTACTGCCTGTTTGTTGCCAGCTGCAGCCGAAACTAAGAGGCTGCTCCAGCTCACACCTACCTCTCTTCATACAACTGTTATCAGAGATCTACAGCAGCGCCACTCCTTTGTCATACACAGAGGATGTGAACTAAGATCTGCCCCTTGTCTGACATTTTATGTTTTCAGCGGGGTGTGTTTACTTTTAAGGTGTTGGCTGCCCTCGCAGACTTGAATGCAGGGGGCAGTGGAAACATGGATGCCTAATGAGAGAAAAACAAACGCATTGCCTGTAACAACAGCGGAGAGATGACCGATAGAGAAAGTTTAAATCAACATAATGTTTCTCCTGGCATAAGCCCGCCAGTAAATCATAACACTGTAAGCAGATCTGTCGACATCAATTGTTCCAAGCTCCAGCATTCAATGTTACCTCAGCGATATTACAAAGCCAACACAAACACACAACAGATAAGATAAACTCCTTTTTTTAAAGACAGCCAGCAGCCCAATTACCTCAGCATTTTCCTTAATTCAGACAAGAGGAAAGCTAAAATAAAAAAATAAAAAACGCAAGTGCTTTTAGGATTCACGTAAAATAAATAATCTTAGTTGAACACTAAAAAGAGAAAACAGGAGAAATACTAAAGACACTTTAAATGGATGAAAACACTTGAAATATTCAGAACAATTTTGAAAAAGGAATATGTGTTATTTTATCTTTTTTATAGACAATACTTGTTGTGTTGCAGTTCATGTTTCTGGGGAACAAAATCATTCACTTTCAACTTTTCAAAGCTGTGCACACACAACCACCACTAAAAGCAACCCCACTAAATCCTCCAGACATTGTCAAAGAGACACTAAGTTGGTTGCAAGTGCCACTTTGATATATTTTGTGTTGACCTTTGCTAGATCATATAGGGTGATTATACGCGTGTTGGACTGCAGTTTGGCAGGATCTGCACAAAAGGCTTTAATGTAATAGCTTTCCTCCTCTTTCAAGCCATCCATTCTGCAATGACACATACAACCTTATGTTCTCCAGAAAGGTGGGATGGCGCACACGCACACGCACACGCACACACACACACACACACACAAAGCTCCAGCAGAGCAGCTTACAGGCCCAGTGCACCCAGCAAACATGGTTGATGTGACAGGAGAAAGAGAAAGGCTATGAATATTTTTATTTATTCTTTTTACTTTTAACTCTTCATCCGATTTCTACATTTACTTTTCCTTTAAAGACAATTTTACTGAACTATGAAACCATAGATTTGCATCACACGATAACTAGTAAATGGTGAACATGAGGCACAAAGATGCATTGGTCAAATTGGTAGTGCTGCAATGATTAGTCGATTGGCTACATTTAGTGAATAATTGATTATCAATGAAACATGACAGACTATCTGTGGTTCAAATATGAGGAGTTGCTACCTACTTTGCTACAAAAGTTGAACTGTTGGTTTTACAAAATAGACAATCTGAAGATGTCACCCTGGGATCTGGGAAATTGTAATGAGGATCTTACAATATTTTCTAATAATGACAATTAATAAAACTGTCAGCATTATTCAGTGGATGGAATTATTTGACATCGTCTCATGTAACTCTCTGCAAGAAAGCAAGTAAGCATATTTCCCAATGTATTTCTTGCTTTTTATAGAAAAAATTATGAACAGGCAAGAAAAGACTTCCTTCTGTTGGTGGATTTCTTGCCCTCTTATTTTGAACTTTGATGGCATTTTATTAAGTTTAGAAAAAACGTGTTAATTTCTGCCCCTGAATGGTACCAAATCTAATCACAGGTTTCTGCTTAACATGACGTCTGTGGATCTTCAAACAAGAGCAAATCCCCCAGTTTATGTACTACACTGTCCTTGCAGAAGATATCACCATAGCAGTAAGTGGCAGGCATTAGAGTACTTACACAGCCTTTCACAATAGAAGCAGCAATGCACCTTTGAAAGCACAATGTATTGAGGCAGGACACAATATCATTCTACCTGCCATCAGTTCAGTGGGCTAGCTATTGAGTTTCAGGGTGTGCTGTGGGATACTGTAATCGTATACACTTTATCAGGCTTGTTCTGTCACAAGTGTTTTGTTTAAGGGATTTCAAATGGGGAGCGGTGGTAGGGGCTGTCTCATTGAGGGCATGTCAATAAGATGTAACAGCGATCCAGCAAATATCCGTGAATAGATAAGCGTGTCTAGCCGTATCAAAATACTTGGCATGCTCCGATCTGAGAGGAAAAGGTTTGATACTTAGGCACAGTCCGTCATGGGAGTACTTCTAAGATTTTTTCTTTCTTTCAGATTTCCAGTTTCATGATTGAAAGTGGTTTATGTAATAGTTGTGCAATAAATAAATGTCTTGTTTACAGTGGAAAATCAAAAGGAGATAATTAAGATGTAAGAGTGCAAAAAGTTGTCTTGAGATCTCTGTTGTCAATGGCTTCTTAATATGCAACTTGCTACGTCATCTTGCTACAGTGACTGAATAGTTTCTGGTATAAAAATGTATGTAAAATAGTATCATAATCAGAATAGACTTAAAAAGACGTAACAGCCCTACAGCTTGTTGAAATCCCAGCTGCTTCAAACAGTAATGAGTATTCACTTTGTAATGCTGTTTTACTCTATAATTACTACAACATGGGCTTACATTCTGTTATACAGTCCTTATATGAACTTAACAGATACAATGTAATAGCATTAAATGGATGGATATCATGTATTTGTATTTTTGGTTACTTTGTTGGTGATTCACATTAAGGACCAAACACATTTAAGGTGATGAAAAGGTGCACAATATCCGACACCATTAACTTGATGCCTCTACAGCGCAGTGCACGCAGAAGATTAGAAGAAAATGAAGCCCTGGGGATGTACTGGTACACCTCTCATATCATGTTATAACATCGCCTTAAAAGTTCCACTATTCTTAATTTACATCACATCTTGAGTTTTCAGTCTCAGCAAAACACCCTGTGATTTTTTACTTCTAAACAGGATGATACTTTGAGGAAAAAAAAGTTTACTTTCCCTTCAGTCATTTGGTCATTTGGGTGTTCTGCTGATGCTCCAAAATAGAGCCAAGTTGAGAACAGTCATGTCAAGGTGGTTCGATGTACACCCTTTTGATACTGGTGCCAGCTCAGCCCCTGAAAACAGCTGCGGCATTTTAAAGAGGAGTCCGACGCTCTTATTTAGATGCTGCACCCTCATCAGTGCCACCTTTTCTCTTTCCTATCCTATGTTATAAGAAACTTCACATAGACTGCACCTGGAGGAAATGCTGGGGGAGGAAAAACAAGGACAATGGTGGGGACTAAATCGATGCTCATTTGAAAATAAAGATAACTTTGAACCAAAATGTTTAGTCAACGGAGAGAACTGGTGGTAAAAAAAAGAAAGTGTGAGGTTAGATTCCGTTCAAACAATGCCTTTTAGCATCTTGCAGTTTGTTTTAGCTTTTTCTGGTTTACCTTTCTCTGCAAGATTCAAAATGCACCAAAACAAAAGAGAGAGCGTTCACAAAACAAAAGAGAGAGCGTTCAACTCACTCATTTACCTTCAAAACACTGAACAATTGCACATGACTGATCTCTGACACTCAAAACCACTTTCCCAGATCACTTATTGTGAGGTTTCTGTAGAGTGTATAGCAACATTTATACTATTGTTCTACATTTTTAATTAATGATTTAAACATTTACATAATTTTAATCATACGGCTTTGAACTGATCTTCTTCTTTCTTTTTTTCTTTTTCAACACATACATGCTGACACACACACACACACCTTCCCACTTGTCACTGCCACAATATTTGAACTTATCTTGCCTGACATTATGTCCTCAATATGTTTTCATCCATGTTGTTACTTAGAATCTTTAATCCAATCAACGTGCATGCATTTCTTGTCGTCATTTGTGTGGCCAGATCTTATGAGGTTGATGTCTTTACTTCTCTTGTTATTATACATAGCCTATGATATGTGCAATCATGTACAATATATATATATACACACACATACACACACACACTTTCATAGTAGAATATTGTTATTATTTACCGACTGCTACTTGTCTTGCACCAAATTTATTTCAGTACTACATGTCACTACGTGTACTTGTTTTACCATGTGACTTATTTTTCTCTCTCCTGCACTGTCCACTTTTGTTGCAACAATGTAAATGTCTCCACTGCGAGCCTATTAAAGGATTTCTGATTCTGATATATAATACACATATAAGGCGACACTGTGTAGTATGACATAGTATGGGACTGTTGAAGTGCAAGACAGCTCTTCAAGCAGAGCATACCGCACATGCTAGTGTAGAAAGTGAGTTTGGAATGTGTTGAACACTGACAGGTACAGGCCTGGCGACATAAAGCCAACCATTGTGTCACAACGGTGTCTGGAAGCCAAAATATTAAAATTCCCCCGCTCCGATGCCCCTCTGTTCTGTGGAAACAACAAGCGCTTTGTTTCTAATTCGGCTGCCAGGGAGCGTCATTTGAATATTTTCCGTGGGTTACCCAAAACAACACTGCAAGATGGAACAGGTGTGTGTGCGCGAGTGTGGGTTTCGCGATCGCGTTTGTTTGTCTGTGCGTGCGCGTGCGCCCAAACGAAACAAATGCCAGGTTAGATAAGAAATATCACGCACTGGGTTACATGTACGGTAGTTGCATCGCTGCTTTTGGAAAAGCTGCCTAACATTGAATGACGATTCACATACCCCCCCCCTTTACATACACACACACACCACGCGCGTGCACACCATACACATAGGCGAATGTACTCTTATCAAAATCATACGACAGGCGTGGTCATTGAGTGAAAACGTTCAGGCCAGTTTGTTTTTGTCATTGGAGGCTAATTAGATCCGATATCGCAGGAGAAAATGTGGAAAAATCTACCTTATGGAGGTCGATGCGTATCCTCTCCTCTCCTTTATGCGGGCTCTCTGGCCACAGGTGATAGCTCGAGCCGTAGTTGGGGCTGTCTTTGCTGCTGTTGCTGACAGTCGCAGACGAGTTCCCCGCGTACGCCTGTTGTGTTACCGGGGGGGTTACGCGGGAGTCGCGGCTGTGTGGCTGCGCCTGATCGCCTTGCACGGAGATCCTCCCAGACTTATTGCGGTCTTGTTCACAGTGCTGCGGACGCTGGGGACAGAGCCCCAGTGCGCCTTGCTGCTGCTGCTGCTGCTGCTGCTGCTGCTGCTGCTGCTGCTGCCGCTGATGCTCTTGCTGCTGCAGCAGTGAAGCCTGGTGAGTCCTACATAGCTCTCCTGAGCCGCTGGCGCAGTAGTTGATAGGCAAGCTGCTCCCCACCAGTAGCTGTTGCTGCGCTCGCAATTGTGGGATCTGTTGCTGCTGCAGGTCCTGAGTCTGAGACTCGAATGCTCTCCTGTTAGCCTCGGTTGACTCACATACATTTAAAGAGCGCCCTTTCTGTGAGTTGGCACGGATTCCTTCAGGGGAGGGGTCCCTCTGTTGGAGTCTTAAATGACTGTGCTGCTGCTGTTGCTGTTGCTGTTGCTGTTGCTGTTGCTGTTGCTGCTGCTGCTGCTGCTGCTGTTGCTGCAACAACTGCCTCTGGTCTCGGTGCCCTCCTGCTCCTCCTCCTCCCCTGCAGCGTTCCACGATGCTTGCCTGTTGGTAATTATTGGCACTCCTTCGGAGTCGATCCCCCCTTTTAGATTCCCGGGAAAACAGCAGAGAGGAGGAGGACGACGTTGGTGGCGGCGGTATAGGAGGCGGAAAAGGTGGGGAGGTCTGCGGTGGGAGAGGATCGACAGGATGGGGCTGATTTTGAGAAAAGCTCGCCTCCTGCTCGGAAAAACTGCAGTGGCAGCTTGGAAAAACAGGCTGCTTCTCAGACTGCGACGGCGGCTGCTGCTGCTGAGAGCCTACCGGGGCCCAGGGATCCTGCTGCAGGTGCGCCGGCTGCCCGGTGCTGGGTTCACCGCCTCTGTGTGAAGGTCGCCGGGCGGTGTCGTAGCTCGCCAGAGGTAGAGGGTCGCCGCTGTGAACGGGTCTCCGAGAGGGCTGGCTCAGACAGGGGAGCTCCTGGAGGCTCTGGCGGTGAGCGGCGGTGGCTGAAGTGCGGTCTCGGTGGTGAGAAGAGGGCGGGGGCGGCAGGCTGAAAACAGGAGCGACTGGGTCTGAGCTCTGCTTGCTGCTTCCTTGCTTTTCGTCGGGGATTTGGTGCTGATGGACAGCTCCCGCGTACCGATGCCGCATCCCCTTGATCGCCTCGTCTCGCTGTGGTTGCTCCTTTGCCGTGCAGAGCTCCGACACCCGTTCATTGCGATCAGTCCCAGCAGAATAGGACCGACTTGTATCATTGGTAGGTTTGACCAGGACCTGCCTTAAAACGTCACTGTACAGCCAAAACACCGCCTTCGACTGAATATCGGTCCATTGCCTGCTATGCGCACAGGTTGCAGCGGATCGATCACTCCTTAAGGCTGTTAGGATATTACAAGAATGGGATTATCGAGATGTAGAAACGTGTCCAAATCCTGCTCACGTGGTCGATCATCTAAATCCACTGTGGATCCAATAGATAGACTTTGTCAATGTTGCCATAACCACGCCGTATAATCAGAAATCACTTTTACTGCTACGTCACCCAAACAGATCCATAAGGCCTGTCAAACATGATGCTTTGCCCATATATCCTGAACGTCTCTAAGATCAACTCCAAATGACTACTTTCCCTCCTAGTTTGATGCCCATAAAGTGGACTCGTTATTTAAAACTCGTGAGGGGAGCAATAAACGCACTCCTGAGATCGATTTCCAAAACACATTTCCACTTGTTGGCCCATAGAGAAAGCACACGACAAACCGGGCTGTAACGATTATCTCACACCACAGAGCCTGAGCCTTGCAGTCTGGCATTTAATAATTTAGCAGAATATGCCTGGTTTTGTATTACCAGGCAGAAATATTTAGAATGGGAGCTGCATGCACAGCCTGCAGTCGGCTCGCAGCCTGCTTTGTGTGTGTGTGTGTGTGTGTGTGTGTGTGTGTGTGTGTGTGTTTGTGTGTGTGTGTGTGTGTTTGTTTGAGAGAGAGAGAGAGAGCCGCTGCTCGCTGCTGCATGCTCTCAGTGTAACATGGTAAAGGCTTTACTGTCACAGCAGGCAGGAATCCGGCTAGATGGAGACAGAGAGAGACTGGGCGCAGACGGCGCTGTCCGTGGTGCTGAAGGAGTTAGGACGCGCATCACTAAAATAGCCTCCGTGGTGGCGTCAGGTAGCCAGAGGATGGACAACTGTGCATCAGATGTCGGGCAGAAAATTCGAGCGGCTGTGAGGCTTATTCATTTGGTCACAAAGAACTTAGATTAAAGGATACATTCAGATTTATGTTTCAAGTTTCTCTGATATTAAAACAATACCCACATTCACACATTTACACTGAGAAAGTTACTATTATCATTTCTATGTTCAATACTGGCCATGTAGTCCTCCCTTCCTTCCTAGCAGGACTTCACTGTAACAGATGAGGAGCAAAATCCACAGCGCTTCCTTGTTGAGCTGTAGTGGATGGATAGCAACACAAAGAGGGAATAAAAAGGTTGTAATTTTAGAAGACGCTCCCTTTATTTAGTAAACTCAGTCTGCTGAAGCCTCAAAGCTTTAGATCTGTAGCAGTATTACAAAAGTTACAAGGTTCTTCAAAGGGACACATCAAATATACCATGAAATACATGAAGAATCTAAGAGAATGGTCATTCATTAAGACATGGAAAGAACAATATAAAACCACTGGAGCAATAAAAAAAAAAGCCAGCCTAGACAGGTAGGTTTTGAAAAGCTTTTTAAAATACTGTACAGACTCTACTAAGATCTACTGAGAGTCTGTTGGATGGTACTGAGCTTGGACTGTGCAACGTCTAACAGCATCTGATTGTGCATTTTGTAACTCCCTATTATAAGATCCAACTTGTTACTTTTTCTTGTATTTTATTTTTCATATTCTTTTTGGTGTATTATGCTGCTTCGTGCTGTATGCATTTGAATGCAAAGCACATGCCTTTAGAATACATCTTTGCACGGAACAAGGGCTGCAGATTCTGTCCCCCCATCTCTCTTTGTGTAAGTACTGGGTCACTTCACAGCCGGGGTGGAGAGGAGGAATGATGACAACCAACAATGCTTATAATGTACACATCAGAATGTAAGCATTGTTTTGGGGATTTTCTGAACGGTTTCCGTCCTCTCACGCTTTGTAAGAACAGGTTAGCATTTGAAAATATACAGCATAATTAACATAAACACACCATTTTAGTGCAGGAGAGAGACGTTGAGGCTAAGCCAAAGAGACAGGAGGGGATAAAGATGGAGCCAAGTTTTACATCATACATTAGCCATTCTTAATAAGTAATAATCCTTTCCCCTAAAGCTGGTTCAGCCATTTGGAGTTTTGATGGGTCTAAAGACTGCAGCGGTTGCACACTTTCCCTAACCAATGGAAGAAAGCTGAGGTACACTCTGTTTTATAGCTACGTGAAGTACTGCAGGAATTTGGAGAGGAACTCCGGGGCTGCATTAGAAACCTGATCATTTTCATTAAGTAATTGGTTGCTGTGACCTTTGTGAGTTCCTTGGCAAGATGGAGTTTCATTTGCTAGTTTGGGAAGCAATGTTACTGCTTCCACATGAATAATTAAATCAAACTTTACAACTCCTGGACACACACAAACACTCATTCACCAACCGACTATCAACGCCAAAGCCCACATTTCTCTCCGTCCGGCCTCTCTCTCCTCTACACACACCCACCACCATAATGACACTACAATATTTCACTCAAACAGCCTCTTTCTAGCAAAAGCTACCACCAGAATTTAGTGCCTCTTGGATTTGTCCCATGCAGCCGTCAAACTTGGCCGGTGCGGCCGTGTTAAAGCATATTGTGCTTTGCGTCCCTGCCTTGTTGGCTCCAGGAGGGAGAAGCAGCGGAAGATCTGTGACACTAAAATGGTAGAGGGGGAAACATGGAGCCTGTAATTACAGAGAAAGAGAAATCCAACCAGAGCGAAGCAGAGAGATGTGTATTTGTGTGTGTGTGAGAGAGAGAGAAACTGATAGTGTGCACCATGTGTGTGTGTGTGTGTGTGTGTGTAAGAGAGTGAGAAACCGGACCGCGAGGGAGAGATATCTAAAAAGAGCAGGTGCGCCAACACAGAATAGATCAAAAGAGTTCAATTGAAAGAAGAGGAAGACTGAGAATGTGTTGTACTGTGAAGTGAACCAAAAATAATTACACACAGGTACAGAGATTAGCCTATTATCTTAACACAGAATCATTTACACTGAAAGATAAGTCATATGTGTTTTTTTTTATAATTGCTGTGTTCCTCTGTATTATTTTTTCTTGGTATCTAACTGTATATTGTGTTATGTGTCCACCAGGTTTGTAGCTAAAGTCCTGTTAATCCAAATTGAGGATCTAAGGATAGAGGGTGTCATATGTTGTACCGATTTTAAAGCCCTCCGAGGCTTTATCAACAAAACTGACTTGGGTATCGTCAGTGTCCTTCAAAAAGCACATATCTCCAAAACATCAACTTTTAATGAGCTATAAAAAACAAAACTAAATGTAATATGTTCGGATAATCTGTTTTAAAGTTCCTATTTTCTGCCCAAATCTCTGCTGCGGATGCAACTAACAGCAGTTCTGAAGTCAGAAAGAAGTGTAGAGAGGACTTTGCGAAAAAAGACACAGGAGAGGTTTTCAAAAACACTTTCTCTTGGCCCCGAGTGCATCTAGTGATAGCTTTGTGTAAGGCAGCCATCTTGAATTAGCCTGTCACTTCTCTGCATGTCATGGCTATGGCTGTCATGTCACTCAACTATGACTAACTGGAGTGATGCCTCGAGGAAAGAGAGTTGTGGTGTTGCAGGAGCGACAGCAGGCCTTGATGCAGTGTTATGGCCAGTGAATAATGTGACACATACTCAGCTGGACTGATGCGTCTGGCCTGCGTGAACGCTGATATGCTCCACACATGATAAACAATCTGCGATCCTAGAGACAAGAGACTAGTCGTGTCTCAACCTGGGGGTGCGGCATCATCGAGCACACAGTGCGACCAGTGGGGGATGATACCGAAGGCGCGTTTGAGACAGCGCATCTGGGAGATACATGCTGCCATCCACAGCAGCGGCAGGGCCCTGCGCCCAATGGTGGAATTCATCTCTGACAGCTTACATCATTAGTTAGATTTGCTTCTGTTACTCAAATGACTAAGCAGCTTTGCCATCATTCAAGAGGAGGCAGGTACAGAGAGAGTCATTGTTAAATATCAGCTGACATGTTAGCATCCCAAAGTCCCATAAATGAGTGGAAAAGCCTGTGCAAGGTAGACAACTGTGATTAAGTGTTTTCTATTACTGCCACAAGCAAAGCCAAGGTGCTGGGAATGATTAAGTGGCCCGCGCAGGCAGCAGCTGTAACGCACAGACATGCCAGGTAACATCTGAGATGAGATGTGATGAGATCCCATTGAAGGAATAAGGGGATACTCAAGAAGCATCCTGGGTAATCCTGACACACAGCCATAAGCTTAGAGGAGCAGAGGGGTGAGTGTTCTCATCCATCTCAGAGGATGAACAAGAGGGCAATTAGTCACCTTAGACCACACAAAACTCCACACCATCACCACAAACACACACAGATCCTACCACCTTGATACCACACTAAAGAGGAGGCTATCATTGCACATCTCTATTCACTTACTGTAATATTCGATTTGCTCTGGTTTTTAATTATGAGATTATGAATGACAATATGAGGACAATCTCATTGTCAGTGGTAACTATTTCCACAAGAACTACAAAAATATACAGCAACACTACAAAAAACATGCAAAAACCTTCATGTAAAGATGGTTATGGATAGATAAAGCTCCTTCAGAGATTTGTTTTTCATTTGACAGCTCCTACTTTCATTTAACTCATTTATCTCTATTGGAGACGTTATCTCACTAGCTTTAAAACGTTATACGTCATACTCTCCTCCTACCTCTAATCAAGGTGCAGCAGTGTTTATGCAGTAATGACGGAGGTGTCTCTGTGTTTTGTCTGCTGCTGCTTGTACATGAAGTCCTTCTTGCTACACAACACACACACCTGCCTTGTTTTCTCCGGCGTGGCCTTGGCAGAAGCATTGGACCATCAACCTCTGTTCACAGAGCACAATGATGTCACTGCATTAAATGGAGCAGTTGATGATGAGGGGAAGTGAAGAGGACAAAGAGAAAGAGAAAGAAAACAGGGCAAGGTCCATTTATAATGCAGTCTTGTGTGAGGTACAGTGTGTGTGTGTGTTTGTGTGGGTGCCCCTGCATACTGGTGTAAAGATGGTTTTGACAATATGCTTGTGTGTGTGTGTGTGTGTGTGTGTGTGTGTTTAAAACATGTGCCTCAGGGTGTGTGTGCATCAGTGTGCACATGTGAACACATGTGCATACCTGTGTGGGCGGATGGGACCAGCGTTTGACAAGAAAGGCTCAGTTTGCCTAGTTGTAAAATATGGTGATGAGAGATAAAGAGGAAAAAGCTCATCACTAATGCAAAGGTTCAAAGACTCGGCCTCCGTCTCATCATCAGAGCCACGACAAACACAAAGGAGATGACCAACTGACCCCCCATATTCACCACCAGCAGGCGGAGATGGACTGTACACTCGTCTATAAAAAGCACGTCTTAAGAAACATTCTTGAGAAATCGTTTCAAGACCACACATTTAAATGCCTTTCCCACTTATCACCTAATCTGCACAAAACATTTGAAATACTATACATACAGGTATCCTTATTGTCATCAGACTGATCTAATGCAGGGGATATCCCTCTATTTCAAACTGCACACCAGTAACACAGAAATTGTCAATTTTTGGAGGTGTAGCTATGTCAGATAAGAAAATTCATCCTTGTAAAAAAAAGTCATGCACTTGTGCTGTTAGGTGTGAAAATGCAAATGAGGTGAGCTATAAAGGTTATTAGCTGCAGATATTGGACCCGGCAATTGCCATTTCGTCATGCAATCTTATCACACCCGTCTTTTTTAACTAATACTGATAGAAAAGAGAATGAACTGAAAGGAAAGGCAATGGGGAAAGGAAAGGAAGAAAAGGAAAGGACATACCTTTTATCTGATGGAGGTTGCACAGACTCTCTCCTTGCAGAAGACACATCAATGATGATTATAAATGACAGCAAGAAAATCAATAGTCTCCTACTAAGAATAGGGGCTCTCCCAGTCATTGCAGTCTCCTGTCTGCAAATAACGGGGAATACACGCTCTGGATTTTTGCAAGCACATGCTCAGCTTATTGTTTCAGCTATTGGCTGCTTCCTCTTCCTTCCTCGTGTATTTTTACCCTCTCCTCCACCTGTTTGTGCTCTGATAAATCCCTGTTTCGGCTATGTGATGTCCTTTTTTTGATTTTTGTTTTATTCTATATGCCTCAAGTCTGCAGTGCAATCTCATTCCCACCTCTGTGCCATGAAATTAATTACAGGAGGGGCGTTTAATATGATTTAGAGGGAATCGATACAATTTGGACTTTTATCAATTCGAGACGATAAAATAAAATCTGACACGGTGTGGGTCTCCCGGAGAGAGAAAAAAACCCGCTGATGACAAACCAAGCACTGGAGGGGGGTTTTATGACCTTGTGCGCGCTGACGTCTGCCCCCCCACTCTCCCTCCTTCCTCTGAATTGATGCGGGGATTCCTGATGCTATTTTTAGCCTCTTGGTCGTGGAGAGTCGTGCGTGGGCGGAGGAGAGAAAGAGAAGAGAAGCAGGAGGAGGAGGAGGAGAAGAGGAGCAGCAGCAGGGGGGTGAAGAGGGGGAGAGAGATAGAAGAGAAGGAGGAGAAGAGAAGAGGAGAAAGAGAAGGGGGAGGGTTGTGTGTATGTGTGTGTGTGTGTGTGTGGGGGGGGGGGTTCCCATGCGGACTTCAGCTGCAGCAGCATCAACCCAAAGCTCCCCGCTGTGAGGGCTTTGAATCGTGACCAGACAGCCAGGAAAAACAGAAAAGGGGAGCGCCGTGTCATTTTCTCCACACAGGACGGTACTGCTTTCTTTCATTTAGCAGGATTTTTCTTTAACACCAGTCTTAAATTACACAGGTCTTTGGAAAAAGATGGTGGAGAAAAGAAATCCTGCAGAATTATAGAGTGTATAATTATATTGTGGGAAATGAGAGGGATACGAGGATGCTGAGTGTTCGGTAATAAACGTACAGTAATAAACCTGTAATGGCTTTTAGTTTTATGATATACAGTGTTTTCACAGCTAGTATTACTAATGCAGGCCTATATGTCATAGCTCCTTGTCGTTTGAATATATGAGATGAATATGTCCAAACTCATTCAATGAGACATCTCATATAATATTTAGTTGTTAGAGGTTTTTGGTACTTAAAACTGAATTTAAACAGGATATAGACATTCACACCTGACTGTGTTAATACACAATGCTTGTGCCTACAATTTATTTATTTTTAGGTTAAGTTTTTCAGTCTATTTTGGTAATCCTATAGCAGTGTCTCATTTGTGTGCATTTTTCGTTCACAATGGCCAACAATTTTTTTTATATATATATATATATATATATATATATATAGCCTGAACAATTACACTTCTTTACACCATGCATCCCATTCAATTGAAGTCATAGGCTACAATTAGCCTCACAGGTTGAAATCAGGAGGAAAGTAGAGGGACGCTTGGCATATGGGGAGAGGTTTTATTATTTATTCACCAGCGGACTATTTTTAGCTCACGCTGCCGTGTTGGCGCCGAGGGTTTCCGGGCACATAGATGGCAGGTTTCCCCGTCACCCGCAGGTCACACGGCTCGGAGAGAACCAGGTACACCATGCCGGAGCAAAAGAGATTTTTTTTTAAAAGCGAGGGGGGAAAAACGCAGGCATCAGAGAGGACTCCTCCAGTTGGTTGCATTATTCACTCAATCAGAGGCTTATAATTACTGGGAGAAACACGAGCAGCCCAACTGCCGCAGAGGGGGCGTATATACTGTATATAGTGGTCCATGTGATGAAGAAAAGTTAAATTATAAAAGAAGATAGTCCCGAGCGTTAAGGCTGGTTAACAATTCAAGCCGAAGCCCGCCAGATTAAAAGCATAGCAGTTTATGAGAACAGGATATTAATGCACCAAACAAAACCAGAACCCACTCATACAATAGGCTAAATGTCATTTAGAGCAACCACATGTTTTAGATATTGTTATAGCCTGGGCTAATGTTCAATAAACGTTCAATATTAAAACAGCAGTGCAGAACTATGGTCTCCTCTTTTTGGCAGTGAGATAGACCTCAAAATATTTGACCTGTCCAAGAGCAGTAACGCTCTTCTTTCAGCCTCTACTGTTCTACCTCAGTGCCACGTAGAGACAACTGTCTGGAATCCACACGATATACGATAAATGTATAAATTGCTTTATTGTTTTAGGTTGCATATGACATCAAGCCACAGCTCAATTAGAAACAATAAGCAGGCCTGTCTCACCATCATTGCATCATTTTCACAATTGCTTCAACACCCATATATTAATATTGAATTTTAAATGGTTACGGAAGAGGTAATAGAGCTCATCAAATGCTCTGATAGCACACGGTGGAGTGGCAAGTTTTCCCGGATAATAACAGATACCTTTGCTTTTATTTCAACAAAATAATTAGCCCTGACTTCTGGGAATGGGAAACATCCATGAGCAAGGAACTATCAAGTTCTAAAGTGGATTAGTACGAAAAACGTAGCACAAAAATACACTTAATGGTCCAAGAAAGGAGAACAGGGAAGGAGTCACTGTGAGGTAGTAAAGGATGAAAACAGGGTTGTCTGATTGAGTGGGAGATGTGGGAGCGAGGGGGGATGGAGGGAGACTGTCAGGACACAGGGAGTGGGGACCCAAATGCAGACGTAGACAGTGGTGAGAGGAAAAGTGTATTTGATGGAGGTTACAGTACACAAGGAGTCCAGCAACGAGCAAACGATGACATCACCACGAGGGTATGGGTAACACGGGGAACATAGGCAGGATCACAACGAAAGCTTTGACCAACATATCACCAGAGAACGCAGAGAAAACATATGACGGACCGACGCAGAACAAAGGGAACAACCAGACTCAATAGACACAGGGAGACGATGAGAACAGAAACAGGTGAGTAACAAGACACAGGTGCAACACATGAGGCTGATTAACAGGCAGACACAGACAGAAACATGAGGATGAAACAAACATACTTTCAAAATAAAACAGGAAACACAGAAAAGACAGAGTGTATTAGAAATGACTTGAGGGGAGTGATAGTAAGAGCGTATACTGGATGGTGGTAAATTCAGATGTTCTAGATGATAATGCTGCCTTGTGTCCTAATGAAAAAACACAGATATTATCTTGCTTCTGGAAAATTCTGGACCTCTTCTCTTTCTCCCTCCCTCTCATTCTGCTTGGTGGGGAGTAAAGCCACTTCCTCTGCTCTTGAAGGGCCCCTAACTGGCTAAACACAGTGGGGAATTAGCTTTAGCTGCTTTTTGCTGCCAAAGTGTCCTCGAGGTGTGGAGAGGCAGCAGGTCTGTCCCTGCTGCCTGTTGGACAGTCTGCCCTCCATCTACTCTGCATAGACGTCTGGATTCCCCTCCACCCTGCCCGCCTGCCTGCATCTCTTCTTACCCGTCAGTCTCCACAACCGTGTCAGCTCGCCTGTCTGTCTTTGTCTGGCCGGCTGTTTGTCCAGTCAGTGTATTATTTGTATTCCATGTGTATCTTTGCGCTGGTTCAGCTTCTCTCTGTCTTCCTCCCTGACAGCCTCCCTCTCTCATATCTGTCTGCATGTTGATGCTGGGCGCCTCTCTCTGTTTGACTACCTCCATTTTGCTGGACGCCTCCTCTGCTTGCTGCATGCCGGGCCGCCTGTCTGCTTCACTGCCTCTTTGCCTCTGTTCTGCCCCAGTAAAAAAAAAATAAACTATTCGTTTACAGTACGACTGCTGTGTGGGTAAATTTGAGTAACTGTGTTTAATTTAAAATGGAGCTGAGTGGAGCACAGAACAATGACACAGACACACTTCTAATTAAGGAATTAAAGCAGCTTAGGTTTAATTTGTAACAAGGTCCGTTCATCAGAGAATTTAGCTTCTTACCTGGAGTTGGCTGTTGCTGGATGCAGCTCTAATGCACAGATGGCGTGATCTACGTAATCTTTAAGTGTGGTGGAACAATATGATGGTATTATTGGAGCAAAACAACTGAGCACCTTTGACAGTGGAATTTGTAGTTGTAGAAAATAGTCACACACGTGTAACAGTGCTTTACAAAGTAGCAAACCTGTAGAATTGTCTTTTTCTCCGACAACACAACTCAGCAGTTACACCATCTCAAATTCTTCATTGCAGGTGCACAAATCCTATGCTATGAATCAGAAATTAGAATAAGAAAAAAATCCAGCCTCTTATTTCCCTGTGACATCACTTGAGAAAGAGCTTTTTCTGACCCAGCATAGGAGCTGCTTCTGGTGACCTCTGGCTCAACAATGTATTATGCTACAAGTACACAAATCACTTTTGCTCCACATTGTTTGAGCTTTTAGGTGCAAAAGCCAGAACTACAAATATATTTGTTAGAAAATGTTCTACAGGTGTGCAACTCTCATTGTATTGATGTGTTTCGCACCTTATTCACTGCAGCAGCAAGCAAAAATGTGAGCGTATGATCTTCTTAATCTGTGATTTATAGCATAAGATTTGTGCACCTGCAATGAAGAAGTTGAGATGGTGTAACTGCTGTTTGTGGGAGAGAAAAACTATTCTACTGGTTTGCTACTTTGTAAAGCATTTTTCTCTGTGCCTTCAATTTTTTCCACTGCCACAGGTGCTTAGTTGTTTTGCTCCAATAATATCTTCACAGAACAACAATCAGCTTTTAGCAGCATTGTTTTAACCTTCAAGGGACACAGTGACATTTTACATTTTACTCAGTTGTATTTTTTTTGTCCCAACCCTAAAGGCTACAGGGTATTTATAGCAGACAAATGCCCTGGAGATTCACTGTCATTGTACTACTTTTTTCTACTTTTTCTGTCTCGATTTCGAATGCAACATAATGAAATGATTTCAGACCTGCACACTTCATGGGTTCATAACATTTTTTGCTTTTATTTTTATAAAGTTTAGTCAGGTGGTTGATTTCAGAACATTAGGCCAAACTGCCCTGAGCCTGAATCTGAACATTTGATCTGTTTTAACATTTGAAAAACAGAATGCCATAGAAATGTATTGTTTCTGTAAATTGCTGTAGCTACAAAATGGGGCTTCAAACCAAACCACAGTAACTGCACTGGTGCTGCGTAATCTCTGGTATCTAGAAGCTGCTGTTGCACTTATTGTCACAGAGAGAAACAGCCAGCTAGACAACTAAAGCAAGAAAGCTATATCAAGTGAAAGCAGGCGAGATGGCCATGGCTAAGATAAAACTTAATTTAATAACTGATTATTTCCCTAGTTGTGAATGAAAAATATCAGTTTTGATGAACTTATAACTTTTGATTCAGTATAACTAAATAGGGCAGTAGCGTAGCTTAATCCAATCATCATGGAGAAAGCTAAACGTGCTAAGGGTAGCTCAGCAGATTTCTAAATCACATATATTAAAGTAAAGTAATTTATTTACTTGATTTCAAGGTAAATATTAGTAGTAGTAGTTCCTTGTTAAAACCAATGCTTGTTCTACACAGTAAAACTAAAACAGCAATATAACTGGACATAGAAGACATAAAGCAAAACAGACAACTTGTTGTTAGTTGACTGAAGTGCAGAGGCTTCTTCCAGACTGCTGTGTTTTGGGCCTGATGCTGTTTGTTGGTAATGGGCCAAACAGATGTGCTTGCTATCCATCAGCCCACAACATCTTCCATGTGTCACTGACAGTCTATTTCCCCGTGGTGCTGCCTTTCTTAAAATGTGTCATTTTATTGTTCTGATTTCTCTCTTCTCTAGGGAGTGGAATATGATTTCACAGAACATTAAGTGGATGGGATCTAAGGGAATAGTGTGCGGACTGAGAATGGTGGTGGTGGAGAGCGGCGGTGATCTGGCCTAATTA
This sequence comes from Nannoperca australis, assembly GCA_036023655.1. Lineage (NCBI taxonomy): Eukaryota > Metazoa > Chordata > Actinopteri > Centrarchiformes > Percichthyidae > Nannoperca > Nannoperca australis. The sequence continues at coordinate 34,701 of JAVQJD010018540.1, forward strand.
AGCCCTCTCCCCATCTCCTGACTTACCCCACCACCACCACCACCACCACTCCCACCCACTCCAACACTCCTCTACCCCCCACACTCTGATAGGTTGGTGACTTTCACCGTGGAGTGTGAAGGGCGAAGGAGTACTCCTCAAATCATAATCCGCCTGACTTTGGGAGAAAAAGGATTAGTCTAGCAGTAGCCTGAGCAGCCGTGCAAAGACACACACTTTAGCACCCTGTGTCTGTTTGACCCTATATGTCATATTAAGACGCAGAGAGAGTAAACATATTAAGGCATCAGACCAGTAAAAGCTTATTGCTTCATGGTCTTGGTGGACTGAAATTATATCAAGCGATGAAGCTAAAAATCAAAGCACTGCACTCCATCCAACCACTTTAAACACTGTATGATGCAATCTGCTGTCGGTGGCTATACAGTTGGGATATACATATATTTCATATGAAGGCGTGACCTCATGTTTTCTTAATGGCTCTGCAAGTATCATTGCACGGGTGAGTGGCGCCAGGTGGGTCTAAACTAACCTTGTTTTCCCTCTGGCCTACGCAATTATTACCCAATCGTTTCCTTTCATTAAAAGCAAGGGGTCCTCCACTACATTGAGACAGAAAGAAAGACCTGCAGAGGTCAGGCAGGAATGAAGGCCCCAGATTCAAAACACATGCTCGAAACGCACCCATTTAAATGACGAATGACTGTGAGTGTTGGCGTCACCGCCATGGAGGCACGGGAGAGGCGGAGGGAGCGGGAGAGAGAGAGTCCTGCAGCTACAACACATGCCCCCTCCTGCACATCGGGCACGGGGCTCGGGCAAGCGTAGGGTGATTGATAGCGGTGCCAAGACAACATCTCGTCAGGGGCCCAGTGCACAAGGGTGCCTAGCAGAGCAATGATGGACGAGCCCGTAGACGCTACATAAAAATCGAACCCGGCATATATAACACATTCCCCAGCTCCCTTTCTTAACCTGTAATGTATAGTGATAGAAATTTGTTTCGCAGTCCATTGCCACGGACAGTGATGGATGCCAAAAAGAAAGAGAGAGAAAGCGGAATAGAAGAGAGTCTATGGGAAGGGGGGTGGATTAGGGGTGTGTGTGTGTGTGTGTGAGTGTGTGTGTGTGTGTGTGTGTGTGTGCAAACACTGTGGGAATCAGTGAGTCCTCTGTTGACTGACTGTACATTTCTTTACTTATACTTTGACACAAAAATACCTGTATAGAGACAAAGAAAAGTGTTGTGTTATGCAGTGCACTCTGTTTTATCTCTCAGAACATTTACTGTTTATTAAGATGAATATTAAGGTATTATCCCACGCAGTTCTGTCAGTTTGTCATTCTTTACTACATGTTGTATGTATTTGCAACTTTTTCCATGGCTCAGTGAGTTTAAGTGCCTACCATGTTTGAGCATGATATTTTTAAGATCATCTCATGGTCTTTGTCACATGTTGTCCTCATCTTACTTTATCTTACCATGTCTGTTAATGGGATCAAAGAGAAAAACAAATGCAATGTGTGACTTTTGCAGGTGGCTCTGTGCAAAGACCTGGTTGATGCTATTTAGAAATAGTTGAGAGGTGGTGTTTTTTGAGTTAACAGCCTATTGTCTAACATAAATGAGAACACGTGTGCTGTTACATGACCCATAATCTCTCCCAAACACATGCACACATGCAATGACAGACATGAGTGACCCTGTGCAATTTATAGACTGTTTTCTAATTTGCAAATTATTGTTTTATAAATAAAATAAATTATAAACTAGTTAATACATTTGCATTTAAATTACCCACTTGAAAGAAGTTTGTAATAAAATGATTTATATTGAGAAAATAATAATTATGTACGCTAGTATTGTCTTTTAATTGATGGATAGTTTTTCACTAAATTATGTACTGTACTGTACTATGAGTTTTAAAATGTTTTGTATAAATTAATTAATTGATTATAACTAATTACAAAGTTTTTTTTATTCTGATGGCATAGCTCAGCTTCCATGTGCATGCTGTCTCATGTGTATACTGTTTATACTTTGTTAATGTGGACTCACATACCTGCATGCACACATAACACCGACCACCTTGGTGCATTGTTAGCCTATCAAACTGACTTATTGTCACGAATCTCCCTGTGACTGATGAATATTAGATGGGAGAGGATAATACCTCAACAAAGGAGGCCTCCCCCCACCAAGGCAGGAGAGGCTGCACACTCAGCAGTGAAGCGCTGCCCACTGAGACCAAACCCTGCTGCTGAAAGATTCCCTTGCAGTTGTGAGCGGGATGCTGTATAATTGAGGGTGGATTTCATGTAACTCTGAGAGTGAGAGGAAGTGTGTCCATGTGTGAGTCCATATTTGAGCATTTGTATGGCGACGAGAAAGAGAGAGAGATGGTGAAGAGAAGTATTCATCTCCATCTATCTCCATAAACCTCCAATTGGATTTTACAGCAGTTGCCTCTTCATCATGAACTGCGATGGATTGTATTCCAAAGCTCCGGCTGTAAGAGGAGGATTTCAGGACTTACATTTTTTTTGTTATGTGAGAAAATGACAAGGAGAGGAGAAAGCTGTGCATCAGAGATTTTGTATATACATATGTATGTGTGGGTTTGGAATACAATCCATGCATTTGATGGGTTGTGTGTATGCACACAATTGCAGTTGTGCATATGAGGATGAATAATTTAATATCAAATTACTTTAATATTAATATTAATATTAGAATTACTCAGCATATATTTGTCATAGGACAGCTTAGAGCTTCTTTCTCTGGTTTCTAAAAGCCACAAACTGTGATCCAAATGTAAACAAATGGGTGACCCCACCACCAAATCCTATCAATCTCAAACTGATTGACATATATTTTCATACACGGTCTAAGTCTAGAACAAAACTAAATCTAATTAATTAATGTTTCCAGACACTACAAAATTTTTGATTACAAAAGATGTGTTAAACAGGCCTTTATTTTGAATTTGGATCAGTTATGAAACACGATGTGCTGGTTTTTCATCTGTAATGCACTTCAATAATGTATGTGGAAATTCTTCAATGTATATAGTCAAAAGAATTACTGATTGGGCCTTTAAGCAAAGAGTTGAAGATTGAGGTTGTTTTGACAATGTTCCCATTACGTCAAGTCAGTCCTTTTTTTAGAAACTGACTAAAGCTCTTGCTGGAGATTTGAATAAGCAGAGTGGTAACTGAGAGAAAACATGGATTGAAACAGAATCCACCTACACCATATTATTTATTTAACACGGTGTAGTTAAATTTTGATTTGTGTACATCTTTGCTTTAATTTACATCAAGATAAGAAAGAATTAGACTTGAGTAACTGATGCTGATGCATTATAAGACTGATAAATTATGACTGACATGCTCCGCATAGCAAAGTATGATACAACCCCCATGTTATCCAGCTACATCCAGGCATAATGCATGATGAACCATACACATGAACACACAATATAGTGTTTCATAGAGCAGTGGGCCCAATCGAACCCACATGAGTAATCAGGCAACATGACTTGGGCACTCTAATTTACCATTCGATTGGATTCGATTTATAAATGGAAAAGTTTCCTTTAATAAATCCTAGTTAGACATTTGGGGAAATACACTGATTTACTTCCTTGCCAAAAGTTATATGAGAAGATAGATACCACTTGTGTGTGTGATAAATATAAAGTTAACAACAGCAGCCGGTTAGCTAACCGTTAGCCTTGCTCTGTCCAAAGGTAACAAAATTCGCCAGTGTTAAAACAACAACCTGTAATTTTACAGGGATCAGGGTGATATTGCCACTTTTTGGTAATTTCTTTGATTGTGAATCAGTTAAATATTGCCACAAGCCACAGTGAGCTTTTTATGACAAACTGTGTGTAGTGCAGTTTAGCTGTCCTCCAGCACAACACATAGGCAAGCACCTTCATGTGCTGTATGCGTTTACTGTTATATGAAAAACTACTTGCCGGTATCTCAACCATATAGAAATTGCACATGAGCAGTGCATGTGAATTCAGTTTTAATAATTTTACTTTTAATGCAAACCACAGTGTGTTGAGTAAACTCCTACTCCTACTAAATCCAAACCAAACTAAAATCACAAATTGTACGGGAAACACTTAAGCATCAAAAGCTGAAGAACTGTAAGAGTACCAACGCTGGCAGTCATGAGTACAGGAGAAGGTTTCTACCCACTGCAAGAGGCAAGACTGTAAAGTGTGACATCATCGAGTGATCTTTATTCAAGCTGCTCCACACTGCCGGAGGAAGACCCTTGTGGTTACATTGTGTGTTCTGTGTCTGCTTACCCCTCTTGTTTTCTGCCTGTTGGGAGCTGTAGCACACTTGGTAAAACTGCTAGACTTCACTTTGTTCATATATTCAAAGTAAAACACGTTTTGCATTAGATTCAACAATGTTCCCCTTTTATTGGCTTAGACGATTCTCAGGTTTGCCGAGTCTCCTTTTATTTTCCTTTTTTTTTGTTCCAAATCTTTAATTTCCTTTCATAAAAAGGGAGTACATTTTTAGTACACAGGAGCTTTTTCGATGATATACAGTACATTTTCTGATTTTATCATTTATAGCAACGTAGTGGAAGTCTCACATAAACACTGTGCATCCAACAGGATGCGGCTTCACTGATTTTGACGTGGTTATTGTAGACATCAGCAGTGCATTGGTCATTTTTTCAAATGCCAAACAGCTAACAATCAACGCTAACAATGTCATGCTAGTAGTGTGCCTGATGATTTAGCACCTCAACAAATCTGTACAGTCAGTTCGCAGCTTAAAGATTCTGTGTTAAAAATGTTTTGTTCGTGTACTGAACACCTCTACTTGCATTATATATGTATGTATATATGGATATATTCATCACCACTGTAATGAAACACCTGAAGTTCCCCCCTGCCACTTAAGAAAGGGGTTTTCCACAGGTTCATTTTAAACTTTATTCATTTTCAGATCCATCTGTGACAAAGTAGATCTCCCCTATTCAAAGACACTGTCAGGCCTCAATTGTAAATAGAAAAGATTGGCACAACCTAATTAGCATATCGAAGGATCTACCCAACAGATGGCCTTGGATTATATTCAAGGCTTGGCTCAAGTCAGTGTGATGGAAATGTCTGACACAGGAACTGCCTCTCTGTGTGCTCATGGCTACTAGATACATGTTATAATCATGAATAAGCACCTACCTGATCTTCAGGAAAGGTTTCTTTGGACACGTTCCAGTAAAGGCAAGTTAACAATTAACTTTCAGTATGTGTATTCTGTCACAAAGAATAATTACAGAGTGAATTATTTTGTCTGCTGTGCCCCAGAGTGGATTGTTAGCAGAATCTTTGCCAAAGGTTCTATATCGAGACATTTTAAATTACTTGTAATGAATCAAAGATATCCTACCCTAATGTTGGCTATGGCTGAGTAACCAGCCAGGTACATTACCACTCTAAATCCTGTAAAGCCTTAAAGCTGGTGACAAGGCCACCAGTGGGTCAGTGGTACAGTAGCTGCTGGAAAATGCATTAGCTGATAAGATAGACTGTGTAATAGTAGGCTAACAAGCTAGTCACCCATTGTTTTGAAGGATTACATTAACACGAGGACCGAACCTGAGAGCAAATGTGATAAAATCACAATTAAGAAGGATGAAGAAGCTGAAACATAAAGTTTAATTTGAACACAAAACCAAAAACTAGAAGTATATTCTGCATAAATCTGTGTTCCCTGTATCTTCTGTGTATCTCTGTGTTCATAGTGCTGTGTCTGTGATTGGTATTGGGCAAATTATTTTAAGAATTACATTACTTTCATTCATTACTCAGCAGCAAAAGTAATGTTACATTACTCGTTACTTTGTTACTCAGCACAGCTCCATCAAAGGTGCCTTTAAATGACTAAGAAGTCACACATCACAACTTCTGTATTTAACGTGTAGATATAGATAGCCTCTAAATACCTCAAGCCCATGCTCCAAGTTAACACGTTCCACAGCAGTCTGTCAACTGAATGCAGAAAAATGAAAGTGGTATAAACCATCTCCATTAAACTACCGGTAAAAAGCTGACTTCCTAAAGTGTCAGTTACTGGGTTAGGAAGTGTAATGTAATTATTGAATTTCAAAGTGTTAGTCTTACACTACTCATCACTGAAACAATATCACAGTAATTGAAACTGTGATATTGTTACTGCCCAACACTGTCCATGATATGTCATATTTGGCTCACAAACAGCAAAATCTCTACTTTCAGTATAACTGGTACTGAATGAATGTAGTCAGTTAAAGTGCAGGACATCTGCTTTTAAACATTATGAGCTGAAAGTTACTCAAATTCTGCAAGTGCTTCAGCACCTACTAAGATTGAAACATTCTTTGGTTCATGTCTTAAATCAGTGACTTTTAACTTTAGAGTTAGAGATGCTCGTAATTGCATCTCTAACAGACTTTATAAGACAGACATTGTGAAATGTAATGTAACTTTATTCTCCTGTATAGTGGAAGCAGAATGTGGGAGTGAAGCTGAGAGACCCTGAATTTGACCCAATGTTTTTACTTAGTGAATAAATGAAAAAGACATGAAACTGAAAGAAAGAAGGAAGTCTGATACTTCAGACTCATTAACATGCACATTAACATGGCGTTGGTCAGGCCCCAAACATCACCTTGTCTAACGCTGGACAAGAAATACACTGGCTGATGGAGCTCCTGCATTGCGTATTGATGAGTGCGACTGGATAGGATGTCAGGGCAAAGTGAAACCAGAGACCCTTCGCAGAATGAGGCGGGGAGGGAGGCGGTGACAGTGGTGGCTTTGGTGGTGTGATTTAGCATTTTAACATTATCACTTAACAAGACAGGCCTGGCACTCGGCCCCAGCGTAGGCCCAGAATGGCAGGAGGTAACGGAGGGAAGGAAGGGAGAGGAAGAGAAAAAGAGATATTCAGTGATCCCAGGCCAGCACAAGAGAGCAGGAACAGCAGACAGAATGATGTGGAGAGAAATAGAGATGAGAAAACAGAAGAACGGGGAGGGAGGGTGTGCTACTTCCACTTGAAACTTAATTATGCATGGCAGGGCAGCTGGAGCAAAAGAGAGGAAGTGAGATGGATGGAGAGGGAAAGAGGAGAGGAGAGGACCCACCTACGCAGAGAGATGGGGGGCAGGTGGAGAGGAGGGGGAGTAGGGAGGGCAAGGAAATAAAAACATGAGTAGGAGAGATGGGGGATGGGGTGTTTCTGACATGCTTAAGGGTGGTTGTAGGAGGTGAAAGTTGCAAATACACAAGAGAGCCCATTGCGTCGACTCAGCTGCAGGTGATTCTGCGTTAAGAGGACAAAACATAAACAACGGTCATTATTCAGTATTTTTCGTTATATTCTTCTATATATTATACAAGGGCGGAATAATACATTTGTTGTTTTGTTTTTATTAGAAAAAAGATGTGAAGGCTCATTGTGAGACTAAAGTCTAACTATTAAAGATATATGGGTTTTTTTGTAGAGCAGAAAAACAGGACAACTAACCTGTGCGATGACCTTTCTTTCTTTTACACCTGCCAGGTTCAGGTGAACCCTCTTTAATGGCACCATTAAGCCTCTGTATACGCTAATGGGTCCACTTACTGGAGGTGACAGAGAGGCAGTGTTTGAGTTTCTTAAAAAGCTGCCTCACTGTACTAAGATACTGTACCTGCTGTTGTTCTACTCCTCTGGGCAGAGGTATCCCGCTGAGTTACAGAGAGAGAGAGAGAGAGAGAGAGAGAGAGAGAGAGAGAGAGCACACGCACAGGCTCAAACAAACACGCACACACACACACACACACACACATACACACATGTCAGCTTGCCAGGAAACCTATGCACTTTTATTCTGTCTTCATCACACACCCTGATGGGGTGAAGAACTGCAAGTAACACAAGCAGCTTAACTTTGATTAGGTGAAGTGTATTGAATGGACTGCTCATGTTTTAACAGCAGCCTCCCCCCTGAGATGGACCTGGCTGATAACAGTGACAGGAATATCGAAGGAGGCAAGCCAACAAGGATGCAGTGTGTGTGTGTGTGTGTGTGTGTGTGTGTGTGTGTGTGCATGATGAACACTTTAGTGAGGCATTTATGTCTTTTATTTCACTTTATAGAGAGGGGATTTAAAAACAATTTGTCAAATGTAATGAATACATATTTTAATAATGCAATACATATAAGAACATGTGATAAACAGCCATATGAGCAATACATTATTTAACTCACTTACTATGTTTTACCATCCCATCAAGTATAATCCTCTCAGTGTGCCACACCAGCAAAGTACTCACCACTCAGGAGTATTTTGTCAGCATTACATCAACTACAAACAGCCCAGTCACGCGTGAGCATATGGAGGGATGGGATGGACGGAGAGAAAGAGGTGCAATAGAGCATTTGGGAGCAGCTGCGAAAGAGCAGCTGGAGTAATCGTTTTTCTGGGCCTGCCCACCGCTGTCTCTGTCTCTCTCCCCCCTCGTTTTTCTCTTACCCTTTTCTTACTCAGTCACTCACACTCTTACACACATACACACACTCACACATGCATTTTCTTTATCAAGTCTGTCTGTCATTTCACTGCTCTAATTTTCTGTTTTGTGTGTGTGTCATCACAGATAAACATGTACATATATACAAAACGAGCTGAGCTCGCTCCAATCAGCCTTAACTTCACAAGACACCCATGACTTCCAGCATCAGAGGAAGAGCCAAGCAGCATGGGTCAAAGTGCCATAATTGCATCATGTTAGACTGCCAGGTGAAGCGGCATCGTGTCAGTTACGGCCAGGACGGTCCTGGTGGGTTGCTCAAGAGAAGTTACCAGTATTAAAAAAGGAAAATGGTGCAAGAAACTACAAAAGTGTGTAATCCTGCACAGCGTCATAAAAGGTTTGTCTTTTCACCATACAAATAATCAGGAAGTGCATAATTTGTAGTAAGTTTACAATTACATGTTTTCAGAGGTACAACAGCAGGAGCAGAATAAGCAGTAAAAGTGTCTCCATGTCTGAATGTGTCTTGATTGATTTATCAACATTTAACAGCACTGGTCTTTCAGACCGACCCAACAAGACAAGTACCAACTCACACACAAAACATATGCAGTCAAGTCAGTTCAAATTTCTAAATCTATCCTGGTCTACAATATTGTAACCTTGCTCTGTGTAAAACTGGGTTTTGTCTACATGGTGACTCACCGGTGCCTGGAATAACTTCCAACAGAGCAATAAAGGTATTGATTTTAATAAATCTTTTCATCCACACATCTATTTAAAGGCAGCACACATTAAAAGAATAACAGACTCTGTTCTTATCAATGCTGAGAACTCCTCAGTGGGAGCTGGATATATTTGGTTTCCAGCAAGAGAGAGTAAGCAACTGAAAATAAAATACTATAAACAAGATGACTGACATTTGGTATTTTAACTGACAGAGGTTTAAATGTATTGATATGGTTTTGGGTTCAAGTATCCTAAATGCAGGACACACTATAGATACCTAATAATTCAGCAATACTGTAAGCAGCAGTGCAGAGCATCACATTATCTGTGCTGCACTGTGGCTTTCAGCTCTGCAGCTGCAGAAAACTCACCTGCAGTCAGTTTGCTGCTGCTGCTGCCACACTGCCCTCTACCAGCTCAGCTCTATTAGTTCAGCTTCACCACCTCCCAGTGGCCCCAAGGTTGTGACAACGTGGTAGTTAATGTCTCTGTATGAGTGTGTGTGTGTGTGTGTGTGTGTGTGTGTGTGTGTGTGTGTGTGTGTGTGTGTGTGTGTGTGTGTGTTGCTGCAGGTGGT